>JBCJKH010035955.1:0-19309 GCA_039877255.1 Loriculus beryllinus
TCACCAGACAAGAGATGGTCACACAACAAACTTACTCTGGAAACTAGCAACAGAGAGGTCTCCTGAGCACCCATGGGCAGGAGAGAGAAAGAGAACAAGAATGCTGTTAAAATGGAGTTAAAACAGAGACTGGCAGCTCTCCCTGCTGGACAGAGCTTAGTGCACACCTCCACATGCTGCCTGCACACGTCGGGCTGCAGCACCCTCTGCTCTCCAGGCGCAAGGTCTGGCACAAAGCCTTTTCCACAGCAGAAGGGAATCAGGAATGTATATGAACATGCCCAGACTGTGCAATGGTGAAGCTGGGGACATGTTCTTCAGCTCAAGAAAGGTACCTTCTCCCCTCCACATCTTTCTCAGCCACAACAGAGCTGAGGACTCCCTCAGTTTGGTGACAGTACTGAGAACCAAACTGCAGTGCCGAAGACAGGACAGGCTCTGCCAGGCTCTAAGAGAGACGTCTGGTTAAAACACTTCCTGCTTAAAAACTTGCCCAGTGCCCTGTCTCCTTGGGCACCTATTCCCACTCATGGGGTACCTACTGCCTGGCACACTTGTAAACATTTCCCCACAGCAGCTGTGGACATCAGAGCTTTCTCCCAGGCTTACATGTTGGAGAAAAGCTCTCATAATGATACAGCCCTGGACCTCTCTCCTCTCCCTTGAAGGGCAGAACCTCTCCTCAGGATGGATTTAACCTACCACCCAGCATGCAAAAATGTCACCAGCCAGTGCAGAGAAGCTGGGGATGTCCAGGCTACAATTATCAGGCCTGGATACTTGATCAGAACCCCTATACTTCAGCAGCCACCTCCCAAGCTGGCTTGGCCCATGGTAGGGGCAGCTGTGAGGGAAGAAGCTAGTCCTACCTCACCATTCATCATAATCCCAAGTGCCCATCCATCCCCTGCCCCACTCACTCTGTAGGCTGGGGAGGCTGGCATCCTCAGGCTTTGTTTTCAGCAGGTGTGGGAGCCGTGTGTATCTGTACCCAAAGCCACAGCCCTGGTAAAAGAGATAAGAAAAGACCTTAGAGCCTGGAAAGCAGCTGAGTTTTTCCTGCTACTGGGAAGTGAAATGCTCTCTGATGTTGGGAAGGGCAAGGACACAGGATGCTCACCCGCCACAGCCTGACAAGGATCCAGTTGGTCTGTGCCCACGGTCGCTGCTCATAGGGAGCCAGGAGGTTCTTCATCATTGAGATCCTCCTGCCAGAGAAGGCCTTAAGTCAGCTCAAAGGGTTTGGGGACAGGGGATTAAGTAAGACACACAGTACAAACCTATGGAGTTGGGGCAAAGCAAAGCCACTGGTATGAGAGTGACAGAAGTCTCTCAAATCAACTTCAGCACTCTGCTGCAGCTTCTGGACCCTCAACAGTGCTTGGCAGCCCACCTGTTCCCCCACCCAGCCCTGCCAACACGCCAGCTCCCCAGAACAGGCAGGGCAGCACTTACTGCTCTTCTGGGATCCTCTCTACAGCACGCAGTGAGTGGGGGTAGCAGACGTAGCTGGCCAATGCCTGCATCAGGGAGTCCCGGATGTCTGAGGAGGAATGAGAACAGACTAGGCCAGGCACCCAAGGACATGCAGCGTACCAGGGAGCACCTGAACACCAGAGGCTAGGAGGGACTGATTCTCACTTAGAGAAGCACACTGTCCCAGCTGATGTGGAGAGCATACTAACGCTCAGGCAGCTAAGGAATAACCCCAGACTGGACATCTTAAAATTTAAAACGAAAAAACTAAAAAGACTCTTAAAAGGGTATCCTAGGTCATGTATCTCATCCTGGAAGAAGCAGAACAGGCCAGACAAGGGCAGTGCCCAGCATCTCTTTGTATACCAAGACATAAAGCCCTCAACAGAATCAGCAGATAGATCTCAACAGCAGTCTGGTGAGCCACTGGCCATGGGACCAGCCAGACCTGCAACATTATCACTCTAAAGCAGAGGAGTGTAGCTTTACCTGTGCCCACAATCCTTGAGTCAGCAAAATGCTTGGCCAGGATGGCAGCAAGGCGCATCAGGGTCTCCTCGTAGCCTGCAAAGAGAAAGAGGGAGCAGGGTTCACACCAACAGCCTCATGGGCAGCCCTGTGGCCCCAGCATTCCTGTGGACACGGCACAGGCCATGGAATTCATTCCTGCTACAACTAACTCCAGCCTTGAGGTGTGTCTAGTTGTCAAAGCAGACGTGGGACAACACATCTCCCAACAGAGCTTCTCACCTCAGTATGCAGAGTCTGAAACATTTACTCAGAGAAAGGTAAAACTATATAATTGAGTCAGACAGCAAGTGAGAGAGGACTAATGCAGAAGAGGCTGAGCCACACAAATAACACCCTAGATCTATGCTGAAAAGCCATGTCCAGCCTGCAGGCCCTGAAGAAATCTAACACAATTCTGTTGCTCCATGAACAGCAGGCACAGCTCCCACTTAATGGATCTGAACACTTTAGCTATGTCTTATTGAAAGGTAAGAAGCTCTTCTTACCTTTGTGGACTCTGGAAAGCACAGAGTCTGCTAAGAGCTCAGTGGGATCACTGAGCCAGGAAAAGCACAGAACGCACACAGAGGGTATCCATCTAAACAAACTCTGGCACATACTGGGTGATATCTTGATAGGAACATATCCAAATCCCAAGGGGATTCAAAATAGTCCCAATTCTTGCACACAGGGCACTTCTCCTCCCACCCAGAAACCAGCATGTAGTGGCACACATCGCTGGGGCAATCACATCTTCCAGCATCCCAGCCCATTCCTGGTACCTCCTTGGAAACAAAATCTTTAGCTGCCAATGATTTTCACACTGTCAGCTTCGGGCAAGGCATGGGCTACTCCCTGAGCACAGCAAAGGAATGGCTTACCAGTGGGTATCTGCTCAAGGAACAGCACTCAGTGCCTGCCCCACAGTACACAGATAACATACTGATGCAGCACACCAACCAGGAAAGGACACAGAAGGGGTGATGCTCAACTACCACTACTTCACCATAAGAATGCAGCTTGCTTTACACTCTGTCAGGCCAGAATTAGCAAAAACTCCTCATCCCCTTACCTGGAAGCTCTTCCATGCTGTTTACAGGGCTAAAGTAGTTCTTCAGTGCACTGTAGCTGTTCATAGCCACACTGAGGTAGAACTCTGGCATGAAAGCGAAAAGTGAGCCTGTCCTGTCTCCATGCTCAATGGTGCGGATGCACACTCGCAGCAGCCAATATATATCCTGCATCTTTTCCTGGACAGAGAACACACAACAATCCCCATTCAGTTTTGTCCAGCTTCTCTTTGGAGAAACACAACAATCAGCATCACACTTAGACCTGAGAAACATCTCCACAGCTGAGATGTTCCTCAGACCACTGCTTTAAATTCATTAACCAGATCTATGACATTTGGTCTTTTCATAAAGCCACAGAAGCATCACGTAGAAGGAACAGTCGCAGATCTCTACACCAACCTCAAGTTCAGAGCACAAACATCATCAACGTGACATCAGACCAACTGTGTCTTTGTCTCACTGAGCCTTGAAACCTTCCAAGAACTGCTCCTTGGCAGGGCATATGTGACCACATAGGCCTGATCACAATAAAAGGCATGCTACCTTTCATTCCAAGGACACTGGCTGAAAGAAGGCAGAAACTAGCAAACCCAGCATAAATCTGCTGGAAAGAAGGCTGGTCCTTTGTCTGAATTAAATAGGAACAGGCTGAAAGCTCATGCCAGCTCAGATCTTTATAATAGGCAGCCACAGCCACAGCCTTTCGGATTCTGTGCCAGCCATTCAACCACATTTACTGTCCTGAGGAACATTGGCCTCTTCCTCCTGTAAGCAAAATTCACAGGCTCCTAAATTAAAACCAGGAAAATTAAGGGCATCTACGTAACTTTGAGCTATAAAAATCAACACCAGCAAAGCCATAGAAAGAGGAAACACCATTTCATATCCTGCAATGCCAAGAAATATCATAAACAATAGCAATTTGAATCAAAATAGATGGAGGAAGGTAATATTTCTGATTTAAAACCAAATTAAAATAAGAGGTGTAGATAAGCAATTTCACTTCCTTAGTGTCTTTTCTTTTTAATACTCACTACCACCTTTGGGAGATTTACATGGGCTTGTTCTGTAAATTAGACTGAACTAGTGCAAATCAACTATATTTAGTAAAAGACATCTTTATTTCAACACCGACACATATCTCAGCTCAACTGTTGCTTTCAGGATAAAAAGCAGTTCTGCAGACAACATTAAGGTAAAGAAAGCTGCATTTGGTTTCATTAAGATTTGATAACCTCATAACATCATTTCAGGGATTACCAAGCTAGAAGAAAGCCTACACCAAGAGGAAACAAAGATGCGATTATCTACATGTGATGGATAAACACAGGGTTGTAATAAAATAAGCTGAAATGGTCTTCCCACAGGGATGTTTTGAGGGCAGGATTGTTTATTTTAAGAGTGTTCTTAAGCTGTAGCACTCCCTTTCATCTAACCTTGAATCTCTCAGCTCAAAATAAACTAGTGACTAATTGCCCTTAAGAAGCAGCAGCCTCCTCTGTGCTCTGACACCTCAGCACAGAGGAGGACTTCCCCTGTAGGCAGAGCCAGTCTCTTTCTCTCCATCAGCAGTGCCTGCAACACTCATACAAATGTGTCCCTCTGCTGCACAGAAGTCCCAGGGATGCAGGAGCCTGTTGGAAGGGTGTCTCCATTGCAGACAGCAGAGACCTGTGATGGCTGTGAGATGGAGCCCTGAAGGTATAGGCAGTATGGACAAACTCCTCTGAGCAGCCACATTCCTCTCCAGAGCAAGCTCGCTCAGCTCCTGGGGCACATTTCACAGCCCAAGCCATCTAGTGAACTGCTCTCCCTGTGGTTCATGCAGACCAGAACAGGAGCAAAAGTGCAGAAGGCTGTAGCCTTCACTCCCAAATGCTGCTGATTCACCCAGAAAGGTGACACCACACTTCTGATGGGAGGCGGGCACCTGTGTTTAATGATAACAGATCATGTACAGACACGAGCAGTGTTTCTGCATGGGCATCGTGGCGATACCTGCAATATACACTGGTAATGCTCCTCTGCCTTTCAAGGACAGTCTGGGAAGAAAGGCCTATTTTCTGGCAAGCATGGGCTACGCTGATGGAGCTGGAGAGCTTCTGCAGCGCAGCACTGTGCCCTGTCATCCTGCTCTGGGAGTGAAGGAGGGGACAAGCAAAGAGCTCATGAGTCAGGATCAGCCACTTCAGCTGTACCAAATGTGCTCATATGAACTACCCATCCTGTTTACATCCTGGGACACATGCATGTTCAGGGAACCCTGCTACCACAGCATGTTTAGGAAAACGTGTCTTCTTCCCCAGAAAAAGAAAAAAGCTACAAAGATGGGGCAAGGCAATATGCAAGGGAAGACAGGGAAATCAGCAGAGTGTAACAGCCAAACCACTCATAAGAAAACACACCAGAGATTTTATCCTGGAAAATGGTGACTGCAGGGAGAAAAAAAGACAACCTGTGCAAACAGTCACTGCACTACTAACTGCAGAATGCACTCTCTCTATGTGGGAACCAAGTGCAGGAGAGAACACCTGAACAAAATCGCTGAGGCTTGGATCCTTTAGATTTCAGGAAAAGCAGCACTAAAGACATCCCCTGTGACATACAGCATAGCTCAGGGAAATGGTTATCCTCTAAACATACCCCAAGAACTGAATATCCCTTCAACCTGCACCCTCTGATGCCCCAAGGGAAAGCTTACGGCACCATGCACAGCTCAGAACAGACTGGGCTATTCCTAACAAACACAATGGGCCCAAGTCTGGGACAGGTGGGGCTCAGGCCTAGGAAGGAGTCTCTGATGCACAAGAAGGAAAAACCAAGCCCCAGAGATCACTGGTAATGCTCCAACACAAGGGAAAATGACACTTGTGACATGTGAGCCAAGCAGCACAGAAACAGAGGCACCTGGCTTGGTCTCGCCTGAGCTGCTCACATTACACTCACCTTTGAATAAATGGTGACATTTATCCAAGCAAGGCGTCTGCTTAGGTGATTGAGCTTCTCAGAGAAAACCTTTTGGCTCTTCAGCAGTTCCTCATGGATGTCTCTCCTCTGAAAAGAGTGCAGAGATGTGATGGTAGATACCACTGCCATTTACAGCATTCTTTTTTCAGAGCTGGACAAACAATGCAAAAGCAAATCCCACCCTGGGGCTAGCTAAGGAGTATTGGCAGGAGGGAAAGTGATCAGCAAGCAGTCTTTCTATGTAGAAAGTGTGAATCAGTGCTATAAAGAGCTCTTATCAGTCTCAGCTGTAGCCTACAAGACCTGATGCAAATGCTGGCCTGGCGTGGGCAGCAGCTTTAGAGTCACCTACTGTCAGATACTTTTTTAATATCATCAGATACACTGTCCTCTGCAGCTGGAATAGGACAGCACTGGAAAGTTCCCACCCCAGGAAACCATCTCCATGGCATCTACCTGCAGAACATGGAAGTTTGCAAGCTGCCATGGCTTGTCTGGGAAAAGCTGAAGTGGTTGCTTCAAACCCTTTGTTCCTTGAGCCTGTGGTACAATGGGTTGGCACAGTATGAAATGAAGCCGCCAGCTCCAGGCATAGGTTACTACCCCATCCAAGACATTGGCTGCTCAAAGGCTAGAAATCACTCACTGTGCTTCATCCTTTTTGCTAGATACTGAGGCTTACCAGAAAAGGAAGCTGGAATCCAGAGACACTTACCCTCTTTGGGCAGCGGCTGATTTTTTCCTCTGTGTCTTTCAGCGCCATGGCATATTCATTCACATCATCTGACACACCAACCATCTGAAAAACAGCAGATTCCAACCACAAATGAGGGCATTTTGTCCTAGACATATAAGTATGCAGCCAGATCCCCCACGGAAGTTGGGAGAAGAAAAGGGCACACAGAGTCACCAAATAAGCAGGAAACAGTGTAGAAACATGGATGCTGGGGGAATGGATTCCTGCTTACCTTCCCAAGCTGCTGGTGGACACTGAGGTTGTACATCATGATTATCCCATCCAGGACTTCCAGGAGAGAGTTCTCTGTGATGGGCTGGTCTGGCTCCTCTGGGGGTTTGCCCAGTAAGAGACCCTCGTTTCCATGGCTGCCTTCAACTGCAATACATCCCCCAGAGAGAATAGATTCTCAGCAAGGTGTTCTGGCACCTCAGCTTCTGCCTGCACCCCTCTGAAGCCAAAGCTCTGCTGTGTCCTTCTAACACAGTGCCCCTTCCCAGCCCATGTTGCTCACTACATACACTAACATACCACTCCCATCTCACTGCATGCATCAGATTGATCTGCCAGATCTGTTCAAACAGACCCAGGTCATGCACGTCACAGAATCATAGAATGGTGTGGGCTGGAAAGGATCTTCAGATCATTTAGTTGCAACCTCCCTGCCATGGGCAGGGACACCACAAACTGAACCATGTCACCCCAGACCCCACCCAACCTCGCCTTTAACACTTCTTTAGGCAACCTGTTCCAGTGCCTCACCAATCTCACAGTAAAGAACTTCTTTCTTATATCTAACGTGAACTTCCTCTGTTTAAGTTTGAACCTGGTACCCCTTGTCCTATCACTACAGTCCTTGATGAAAAGTCCCTCTCCAGCATCCTGGTAGACCCCCTTCAGATACTGGAAGGCTGCTATGAGGTTTCCACGCAGCCTTCTCTTCTCCAGGCTGAACAGCACCAACTCTCTCAGCCTGTCTTCATACAGGAGGTACTCCAGCCCCTGATATCCTCGTGGCCCTTCTCTGGACTTGTTCCAACAGTTCCATGTCCTTCTTAGTTGACACCAAAACTGTACACAGTACTCCAAGTGGGGTCTCATGAGAGCAGAATAGAGGGGAAGGATCACCTCCTTTCACCGGCTGGTCATGCTCCTTTTGATGCAGCTCAGTATATGGTTGGCTTTCTGGGCTGCAAACACACACTGCTAGCTCACGTTCTGTTTCTCATCAATCAACACCCCCAAGTCCTTCTCTGCAAGGCTGCTCTGAACCACTTCTCCCCCCAACTTTCTTGAGCCCTGTACATGTGTCAGAGACCTGCCTGGACCAACATAGCAGCAATGGTGTTGCTACTGCACACATCATCATCCAGCTTGTCTGTGTTCAGAGCAAGTGTGTCTACAGCTCCTTCTGGATTACCTCTCTGCAAAGTCTCACTGCACTTCCAGGAACAAGGCAGCATATCCTAACACGCAGAAGGTGACAGAGTCCCCAGTGTCATGTTCAGGATGACAGATTAGTTAACTAATGGACTTGTGGGTGTCAGCAAAGCTGGAAGTAAATAGATTGCATTCCTCTTGAGAATACTGGGAGCTGGAAGATGCCATTCTGCCAGGGATCACCTGGGCCATACTAGCATGCAGCAGAGGTACTCACTGTCCTCCTCTGTCCGTTGCTCCACACTCAGTGTGCGCACTTTAATCTTCTCCAGGGCTCCAAGAGGCCGCCGCGGGTTCATCAGGCTGACAGCTGCTGTGCTGAGGAAGCGGTTGGCACGGCCCAAAGTGGGGGAGCTGAGCCAGCCAGGTCTGGCAAGAGCTCCTCCAATGGCCAGGGCAGCAGAGGGACGCTGGGACTGAAATTAAAGAAGAAACAGTTCTAGCTGTTTGGCTGCCCACTATTCCTCCCTTATCCCTACAAAGATGTTGGTAAAGATGAACAGTGGTAACTGGAAGGTGAGCAGGTATCTTCCCTATCAAGTCTAGGCTGGCAGTGCCAAGTTAGCAAATGGATATTCCTTCCTCTAAGGGCACATGCCAAGTACAAGCAGCAGCTCTGCAACCAAGAAGCTGCTCCGTCTGCAGCTGCCTTGCACCTTTTCAAATGCAAGCACCAAGACCTGCCATGAAGAGGAAGGGACATACACAGATCAATGGGCAGAGCAAAGAAAATTCCACTGCTCAAACTTGGTGCATTCAAGACTTCACTAATCTCAGCAACTCTCATACAAGTGAAGCTATTTATCTGGTTGTCCATGGACTGTTAAGAGTCCTGGCCCAGACTCTGCTTCTCTCTAAGGCAAAGCTTTTCTAGGCGGAGGCTGAGCTTGCTGTGCCAGCACCAGAGTCCCTACAGGTGAATTACAGTAAATCCTGGCTCACTTGTGCTGCTGATGTTGCTGATTCCTCATCTTCATCGAGGTCATCCATAGTCACTGCCTGCAGCTCCGCAGGGTCAATCAGCACATTGGCTTTTGCAGCCAGGTCATCTGCATAGAGCACACCAAAGCAGCTGTAAACACAGGAGTCATTCTTTGCTTCCCATGAGACAGCCCTAGGCTCATCCTCTTTCCTGCTTTTCGGCAGTAGAGGAGGATGCTGTACCAGAACAAGCTCACCTTTCCCCCAGCTTCCTTATGTGCAATAGGTCTGCCCTTGCTAACACAGCAGAGACCAAGCAGCAATGGGGGCTGCTCACCCAGGACCCATTTCTGCTCCTGGTCCTACCAGCAACAAATAGAATAACTGTGGAACCAGAGGACAACCACCAGGACCAAAATGAACTAGCAGAGGGAAGGAAACTCAGGGACTGAGACCATTTTTAAGCACCCAGTTCTTCAATGCTCTGCCATCATATGTCCCCAAGTCACTAGGACTGTGACTCAGACCAGAAACCATTCTCAGCTCAGAGGAAGGCTGTGTTCATGGCTATGCTGCCCAAAGCCTGAACAATGTGTCCTCTAATCTATAGCCTTTCTTTAAAGCTGGCCAAGAAGACCTTGGTTAGAGACCAGAGGAGATGATATGGTTCTCAAGTAATCTGATTTTGAACAGCCAGAGAGCAACTTGAGACAGTGAAAATTTTCTGAATCTTGCAAACACACTGGGAAAGGGGAAAGGAGATAGGAGATCTGAGCTAAAGGCAAGTGCCACATGAGCCAAAAAACAGAGACAAACCAAGTCCAATGGAATGGCAAGGAGTTTCTAACCTTCCAAAAGGGATGTCTGTTGTGTGAATAGCACGCTGCATACAACCACGCAGCTGCAGTATATACACAGGCTGCTCTTGCTTTCCCTGAGTGGTACAGCAAGTAAATCCTGGACATCCTTCACACCCAGCAAAGCCAGGCAGACTGTCAGCTCTTTGACAGCTCCCAGCCCTTGGCTATGGTGCAGCAAGGGCACCACACCAGAGGGTGCTGCCAGATGACTCCGCCCCACCAGCCACATGCCCCATTCAGGGATATAAACAGTAAGCTGTTAACTTAAAGGATGCTCAACCCAAGAGGGATGGTGTCTTCTTCAGCATAACTTGCATCTCATTCAAATTCAAGTCTTCTTTACTTAAATTTAATCACAATTCATTATCCGCAGCTCCCTCCCTCCCTGGGATGTCTCTTGAATGAACCTGGATCTGGATGCTATTAGAAATAAAACCGTTTACCTTTCAGTGTCTTCTTAAGATGAGACAGGAGACCTCCAAGTCGCTGAAGGTCAAAATAATCCACCTTGCCATTATAGAATAGTTGAGGAGGGACATATGCCTCTAAAGCAGAGAAGATTTGACTCTTCAGGAGTCACATACTCAAGATCCACACAGACATGTAAGTTCTCCTGTGACAGACCCCAGGGCCCAGTCTGGACTAATATTCAGTGACAACTTTTGTTGTCATAAAGCACAAGCCATTAAGGCAGAGGTGATTTCCACAGTGAAGCAAGCATTAAATCCATTCAGAAACAGAAGTAACCCATGGCTATTGACAACAAACCTCCCAGCACTTCCTTCCTCCCAGCAACAGTCACTAGAGGAAACTGCATCATCAGAAACCCCGGCAGCTCTCCATCTGGCTACTCTAGCTCTGTCATTTAGCCCCACAGGAATCATTAAGGCACTTACTGACTCTTGAGAAAAGGCCAGCCTAAAGAAAGAAAAGGGAGTGCCAAGCAAATCATGGAAGGACAGGCAAGGCAGGGTTTGAGAGTGGGAAAGCAACTGGCACTGATTTGGTTTCCCCTTAATCCCACTGTCTGGGAGTCACAAAACCAGACAAATATCTTCCCCTAAACCTTGACTACAGGATCACTGAGCTGTCCTTCTATAGACCCATAACCAATACTGGACTCTGCTCCAGAGGAGACAAGGAGAAACAGTAAACAGTACAGGTGCCCCTTTGCAAGCCTAAGGTCTGGATGTTTACTGGAATAAGTCTGCACACAGGAATTTCCCAGGGTGACCAGGAACTATGGAAACAGGGTGACAGAAGGCTCAGGCACCCACGAGAAACAGAACATTTCCAGCATCTTGGAGAGCACTGCCAAGAGGTAAGCCTTGTCCTAACCACAGAAATGCCTTCAAAGCTTCTCCTCCAGGCCTTACCTTCACTGCTCACTGTGGCTGGGCTTTTCGCCTTGTGGCCATCCCAGAAGAAACGCAGGGCAGCAATAAGGCGGTGCAGGAAGCACACCATGTACTCTGGCGGGCACAACACAGTCAAGTTCTAGGGCACGAATGAGAGTTCAGCCATCAGGGCAGGTGTGAAAGTTCATCTTAGTCCCAGTGGACACATGGTACAAGCAGAAACTCTGGTGTTTTCATCCTTGCTAGTATCTCTAGCATCCAGCAATGGTAGAGAGGCCAGCCCTAATGGTAGGGAGCAGTTTCCACCTCTAGAAAGTCCTGGTCACTGAAAGAAGCAGCTGGTCTGACAGAGGAGGATGGATACAATGTGCTCCACCATGAAATACAGGGCTGATCATGAACACAGAGATGCAGGTAAAGAAAGGGTTTCCTGCAACAGCAGATGCCTACCCAAACCTGCAGCCCAACAAACTGCTCTTTACCCAGGCAGTGAAGAGGATGCCAAAGCCAGCAGGCTGGAGAGCACTCCACAGCCGTGCTCCCTGAGAGGTTTAAAGACGTCATTCAGCTGTGCCCAAGGACAACCTTCCTACAAATGACTGCACAGGACTTGGATAAGTTGCCTGGCTTCTAGCCTTGGACCTTCTCCCCACTCCCTGCCGTATCTAGACCTCAGTTATCAATTGCTGGAAGGAGCCTGGTCAAAAGGGCTGAGCTCCCAGTCTGAAGGTGCCAGAAAGCTCTCAAGACGAGGCTTGAGGGAAGGCTGACCTTCTGACTTACCCCTCTATTGCTAGCGTTTTCCTGAAGAAACTTGCGGAATTTGTTTAGGAAGATGTATCTGGAGGCTTCCCCCTGGCAGGAGGAAAAGCAGGTGGTAAATCTACACCTTCAAAGTCCTGCGATGTGGGGATACTGCAGCGAAAGATTCACAGAGCACTTACCCCTCCTCTGTCCTTGTTGTTCAGCAGCAGCTTCAGAATCTGAACCTGGAGACCTTCCACCACTAAAATGGAGACAACATCTACCATCAGAAAACAAGCACTGGAGAGTAACTACCTATACTTACCCCAAATACAGAGGGGCCCAGGGAGAACCAGCAGAAAGCTAATCACATCATTGAGAATTTTCCCTCCCACAACCCAGCAATAAATCCATCCACATAAACAACACCCCTGAAGGCGAGTTTGGCCCCGTGATGGGATGCTGCAAGTCTGTGCACATGGGTCCCAGCACTCTTAACCCTCTATCAGATAATGGCATGGCTTGCCCCAACCTCTGCAGCACAGCCCATCCTGGCAGGAACACAGTTGGACTTCACGTTGTGATGGGAATTTAGAAACACTCAAGGGTTGGTCCCTTTGACTGAACAAAAGGTTGGGGATCTTGACAATTTCCCTCCTTCCTCAGAGACCTTCAATGCGTTTCTTCAGCCGCTGGCAACCTCTTTCATATGCCCGTCGCCTCAGTCTCTCCTCAGCACTTTCCTCCTTCACCTCCTTATTCTCCTTGCCCTGGTTGGGGGACAGACTCTGATTACTAGGAGAACTCCTCACAGGGAAAACATCTTGCCAAATGGAGAACAGAAATTCCCTGAAACAACGTGCCAGTGGATGACTGGCAGCACACCTAAACAGGCCTTCCCTGGCCCTGTAATGAGTAAGGGCAGGAGATCTTTTGAGGATACCCATGTCAACCTGGAATTCCTTAGATGCTGTGAGGTTTCCTTCCAATCTGTTGCCATAGAAAATCCCCACTTCCCTGTCCTAAGCAACACACTCCAAACATCTCCTCTAAAGTGACAGTAAAGATGACAGTGCAATGGACAGGCTACAGCTCTCACACAACTCTGAAGGATGCACCACTACTAATGCAGCTGGAAACATCGGCCGATCAATTTCCTCAGCCAGAAAATGCTGGGGCAGCAGGCCACAGAATTTCTTCAGTCTGCTTAGTGGAAGTGCCTTTACTCACCTCCTTGGTGAAGCGGTTTGGCCACCATGTGGTTGGAATGAGCTCCTGCAAACCAGCCTCCTCCACACGCAGTGGGCTCTTAATGTAGAAGAATACAACAGAACGGAGAACATCAAAGCTGCAGACAAGTTAAAGCAAGCACAGAAACTATTTCAGGACAATATACAGGGTTTGTTTCCAGAGCTGTAGTGAGAGATTCCTTCCCAAACAGCCACTCAAAGGTCTACCAGATCAAGAGCCTCTTTCTCCTGGGAGAAGCCCCAGGCAGTTATCACAGCAGCTGGACTGCTCTGAAAGCATTTTTGCTCTAGTAACATTAGAGACGTCAGTCAGATAGAAATGAAGCTGTCTGTGTGACTAGGATGTGAACTATATGACACTGCTCCACCTCCTCAAAGCAGGACCTTGTAGAGAACGGTGTCAGACTGACAGAGGAAACCTGAGCAATTAAAAATGACTTCTCAAAGGTAGGGTGGCTTCTGCCTTCCAAGACCTTCAAATCCTTGAAGCCTCCTTGCCTGCATTATTGAGGGCAGGGAGAACTGAGACTAGGAGGCACAAAGGATACAGAACATTGCTGAGTAAGTATTTTCTGGATTTCTCATGCTTCAAGACCGCTATGGTGAGCCGGAGGTAGTGAATCTAAGGAAACAGAAAAAGCAAAAGTAACTCCATCTTCAGAAGAGGCTGTGACTCTCCAACAGATCCAGTGTGACAGAACTGCCATCTCTAGATCAAACAACTGCAAAATCCAAAACATCATGTACCTCTGGACAAGGGGACATAACAGATGCTGCCTAGTCACAGATTCTTGGGGATTCAGAAGTGCAACTCACTTGTAATCCCAGGTCTGGAATGATGGGGGAGAACCTGTAAGCCCGCAGCAGGGACATCAGTAGCTGCTTGAGGCACTCATGCACTTCATACTCCTGAGAAAATAAAAAACACATTAAACAGCAGCAGCATCGAGTAGAGAACAGCTGCATGTCCCAGAGCATGACCTTGGACGGAAGCATTCACTTCAGATCTGAAAAAGCAGGTGCTCTGAACCCACAGCAGCTGTCCATCTGACTCCATAGGAGAGTCCAAGCAGAAGCTGGTGCCATCACTTTGCTACAGGAAAACATGCACTAGTAAAACAAACCCAAAAATCACCTAAAAAAACCCCGAAGTCTCAGGTCCTCTTTAGCTGGGCAGTCACCCATCTTCATATCCTCTGAGCCTATCACACATACCATCTTTGAGAACAAACTCAGAAAGGAGAGAAGTAGATGTGATGATGAAATTGTCTTTTTGAGTCCAACTCATAGTCAAGCAGTAGTGGTCCAGTCCTGTTAATTGTCCATCTGTTAATTGTTACCCCAAAGGACAGACATGTTGTCTCCAAGCAGATTTCTGGCAGTGATTTCATCTGTGTTAACTACCCCAGTCCTCCAGCAGCAGCAGCTTTCCAGTGGCTAGTAAAGGCTGCCCCAAACAAGTGTCCCTGCAATGTATGACCACATCCAGCTTGCACACAAAGGGCCACGGGAAATTGGAGGTTTTTTCCCAATGGTGCTGGAGGTGGTGAAAGTGCAGTGCTCATTTTCACCCCAGTCCTGCACACTGTGATCTATCTCCTGAGGCACATGGTGGAATTTAGGACCTCCACAGTCACGTAAGGATCAAAACCACCCAAGAGACCAACTCATTTCTTATTGATAAATTTGATGTTCTCAGAAGCAAGAAGTTACTCAGCATAACCAGTTCCTTTGGCAGTAGGAGAAGCTTAGAAATGCCTTGTAAGCTCTTTGCTAGTATCATCACTATCATTCAGTACTGAGTCATTCAGTATCGAACCCTGTCCTCAGCACAACCTCCTCCCAGGGTTTCCTTGTGATCCCTGGGGAAGAACCAGCACCCTAGCAGCTCACCTCCATAAGAAGCCACATGAGATCCAGCAGCTGCTGAATAAGGGGATGGGCCTCCACTGCCCCTCCTCGCTCAAGGATGCTCAACAGGAAGGTCATGAGCACATCTTCCACCAGATACACCTTGCACTAAGATAGAGAGCCATGTTAACAGTACTCCAAGGCAGAGTCACCTCCCAGAAAAAGCTGAGGTTTATCTCCCCTTGCAAGCACAGTAACAGGCATCTACAGAAGCTTTTAATAGATGGACAAAACTCACCAGAAGAGGGGAGAAATAATTGAATATGTGGGCTAATGTAATCAACACTGTGGGTTCTCCTTGCAGCTGCCACATGGACGTGTCTTTCTCCACCAGCTTCCCCTCCTGCAATGACAAATGCAGAAAAACACACAGCTTGGACCCAGCCCAATCCACCAGTCACCAGTGACTGAATGAACCAGAGGGCTAGGGCAGCCACTGTTTTTACAGGCTGACTGCAGTAAAACATTGAACATGGGAATTCAGGAAGGCAAAGCAGTCAGGCTCATGCCTCTGGAGAGCTGTCGTGCAGTAGAGATGTCAGTTACTATTAGCCACATGGATACACCTTGATAAGGTTTTTCCAAAAGGGTTTTTCCAAAAGTGTAAATGATTTGCAGGTTGTAAATGGGAATCCCTGCAGAGGAAGTCAACTAGCAAAGCAGGTCTCCATTCAAGCCACAACCATAGCAGATGGCATAAACTGATCATCTCTCAAAGTCAACAGTGACGCAGCCAAAACAGTTATCAAGGCAGACCTGCCAGAATTTCACATCACTAGGAAAGCAGTAAAAAGTTTAGAATATGAACAAGCTTCTCTTAAGGCTGCAAAATTAAATCCAGCAGTTCTGACCCTAACAAACACCACTTCTTGTATGCTGAGAATGAAACCTTGCAGGACTGAGAACAGTAAAGCCCAGTATGATTTAAATTAAGTCCTGGAACTATTAGGAATCCCATTTTGTAAGCCAACATGCACAGCTTATGGAAAAGCGTACAAACATTTAGACTCCAGCTACACAGAAACATCTGAGCTGTCGGCATGGGCTGAGAGTGCAGAACCACATTTTCCAGTGTGGTGCCCCCCAGTTCCACCTAGAAACAACAGCTTACTGTCACATCTATTCCAATATGGATCACATTCTTCAAGTAGCCTAGCAGCTTGTGAGCCTTCACTAGGTCTGCAGCAGGAGGATCTTGCAAAGGGCAGTAACCTTCCACTGGATAAGTAGGCAAGTGTTAAGGTAAAATGCAATCTGATCCTTTCAGCACTTCTTTTGTTAATGCAAGGAAAAGACAGTCTCTATTTTACTTTATACCCACATATGCCCCAGTCACAGTTCAAACCTCAATGCCTTCTAAATGCATGGTAAGCCACAAGCTCTTACCCCCACTTCCTCCATATTGCTAATATCATGTCAGAAGTCCCATATGGATAGGAAGTAGAAAAGACCAGTGGCCAAGAGTCTCACCAGTATTAGGGTTTCCAAAACTGGACAGTGAGACTACTGAAGGATCAGGGTGTCTGGGAACAGGCAGCCCCAGGCTGCAGCAGTAGTTGCTGATTCAGAGCTAAAAGCAAAGCTCATTTCAGAAGCTGTCAGGGACCAGCGCTCATGCTTGTGTGCCCTGCAGTTCTGCTCCAGCTGAGGACGTATCTTATTCTTGTCTCCATGACCCTGCTGAGGGAACAAGTGCGAACAGAAGAAAGTGACCTGCAGTCAGGTACGTATATTTTTCAGCCTCCAAAGATGGTCTCAGGACATATTCTTCTACCGTCAGACCTCAGCTCTGCACACATAAAGGATATCGGAGTGGACGGCTTCCGAAGTTAAAAGCCACAGATTCTTTGAATGAGAGACTGATGGCAGGGAAGTAAGCCATTCCAGCACCCCTCGTGATGTTATCAAAAGCAGTCCCCAGAGACATGCCATTCCTGAAAGAAGGAAAACACACAATATTTTAGTCACAACAGGAGGGTTTTGAGGTCAACTGGGCAATCCAGGTATGTTTTCCCCTCCCAGCAACATGGCAACACAGGCACACCAGTCAGTCATGCCTCCCATCACTCTTAATCTGGCACACATGCAAACACCACAGCTCTGCTGACCAGCAGTCATGACAAGCACAGCAATAAGCCTGTTTTCATATAGGCAGGCACTGGAGTCTGCACAACGTGCAGAGCCTATGAAGCTTCAAGCGCAACCCAAATCCTTACAAGATAACCAGCAAGTCATTTGAAAGGCAGGTGAGATTTTTGGCCTCATTCATTTACGTTGGTGCAGACAGAAGGATAATGCTCTCAATCTACTCTTCTCTCAAAGATGACACAGAGCAACTAATAGTTTTAAATTCCATCTGACTTGTCCAGGCTGTAGTTTACAGACAAGGAACAATTCTTATTCAGCCTGGCTTTTCCCACTGAGCATGGGAGTTCGAGGCTAGAGATTCATCAGACTTTCCACTGCTCCTTGTGAATCTAGGACAGGCAAGGTCTACAACGACCACAAAAGCAATCAGTGTGGTTCAGCCAGCTGTAGTATTAAGCATCAAAAGAGATGCCCACCCTTCCAAAATCCTAGCAAACTTTGCAGCTTGAACATCTTTCTGCCAAATGCTCCCACCTCAACTTAGGAGGCTCAACAGCCCATTGAGATGGTTTCTGAATGTAATGCAGAAAAGCAACAGGATGCAACTACCAAGGAACTTAAAGGGGAGAGGGCAGAAATAGGGCTCAGCAATCTGCTAAGCAGTGAGGAAACTTTGATGTTTCACACCACACAGACATCAACACAGCAGGCAACTGAGCAAATATGCTTACAAGCAGAAAGAAATGGTGCCCTCATCAAGGTCTATCAGACAGCTGACGATGTCTCCTGCTGCCCAAGACTGCAATAAAGGGAAAGAAAAGGTTAAGTATATATCAGGGGTGTTCCCACATCCAAACAGTGTCTGAAACACAACCAATCCTATGGGTTTCAGGGTTGAAGAAGAGAGAGTTCCTTCTCACTCCAGTTCACATAGAATTTCCTGAAAGCTGCATGTAAGCCACTGATTGGGATCCTTTTCCCTCCAGCAACAGGAACATGCACAGAATCAAACACATATTTCTCCCAACACTGCATCATCCTCTGGTGTGCTACAGAGAACCAGAACCTTCCAGAGACCAACAGCAGCACTATGCTGGGAATCAGTCTGCTGAGGCTGCTAAACAAAGCACCCAGACAGCATGTCCAGCACCCCTAAAGTACAAACAATTGCTGGCACTCAGCCTCTAAAAGAGCAGAGTGAAGCAGGAAGGACAGCTTGAGGGTGTTCCACAAGGCTCTGAAGAATCCAATGAGCAGAAGCCACCTCTTTCCTTCTCCTTCCTCTGCACCCCACTTCTGGGAGGACAGCTACTCACTTTGCCATAGTTGGTAGTAGTCACGTTCCACTTGCGCACCCTGTTTCCATCATATGCATATGAATCTGGTGTATCTCCAACTCCTTCCTGCACCAAAGTATTAAAGAGGAGACTCAGACCAGATCAAGCACGGGAGATTCCTCTTACCGCAAGGGCATCTTTAAGGAGGAGACCAAACCAGCTGACAGCACACATGTTCTACCTGCGAAAAACAGGTACCTATTCTAGGTATAAATCCAGCGGCCTGTGATCTGTGGCCGCTTGCTACTCATTTTGGGGTCAGAGGAAGAGTACTGGCATCCTACACTTCTAATTTCTGCCAAAGCAGCCCAGAAGGATGACCATCACCTCGTCTCTCATATGTTGCAGAGTGGCAAGTTAATGAAACTCTGCACCTGACATCCCTTCCCAGCACCAGACATCCCAAGAGCTGGCCTGAGCCTGCCTCTCCTGGGCAAAAAAGCCCTGCAGCACTAGCTGATGAGGGCCATCCCAAGAGCCTGGCTGCCAGCACTGCAGAGCCACACCCTATCCACAGACGATGCCAGTGGAAAGTCAACACTTTGTAGCTATGCGCAGCAAAAGCACAGCAACACGCCCAGTGTACAAGACTCTCACAGCCGGCACCACTCTGAACACAGACCAGAGAGTCTAGTGAA
>JBCJKH010035960.1:0-20951 GCA_039877255.1 Loriculus beryllinus
CAGTCCTTCCAGTTAACTGTGTGCTCTTGTTTGCTCTAATTTACGATCCTGAGAGGCTCCTTGAGTTATTTTCTTTAGCAGCCATTTACCTATTTCTCAGGCCTTATCAACAGAAGGAAGGCCTAGGTTGGTTTGAGAGAAGACATCTGGTTTGCTTATGCATGCCTTCCTTATCTCTGTATCCTCTATATGCAGTAAAATTCTAGTTTAAGAATCCTCACAGCCCTAAGTCTCTATCTCCAGTGAAATATTAATTTAATCCGGTACCAATGACATCCCAAATTTTCTAATAATTGTTCATCAGAAGTATTTCCTTTACTGTGTTACTCAGAATCCTTGGGTAGTGTTTGAAAAGTGACATGTTCTATATCCTACCAACCAGCGCTCAAAGGGGGAGAAAAGAGGAAGGAGTGTCCCTGCTCCTGCAGGCTTTGGGAGCTGTTCCTGTCACACATACACAGCAGAGCTGGCACTGGTGCTGCTCGATTGGGAATCTGGATGCCTCAAACTAAGCCTGCCATGTGGCTAGCTGCCCCCAGTACTAACCTGGACATGGGCTCTAAATAAAAAGCAGGCACTTGAAGAAAAAGGTTTTGTCTGAGATGAAATGAAATGCTTCTTTCCCTCCTCAGTATTTTTCTTTAATCACCTAAAAACTAACGCACGGTCTGCCTTTAGATTAGCTTGGCATTCCTCCTACCCGCCTTCCCCGCTCAGCCATGCACACAAGATCAGAGGGGGAGCCGAGGCACCCCAGGTTTAGATGGCTTCACCCTCCAGCCTGACCACCAGGGCATACGCCCAGGAGACAACACCCCGCCGCCCCCTCCTCCCGACACAGGAACACGGCAAACAGCGATGGGGCAAGCGAGGCCGGGAGGAGCTGCGGGCAGGCTGTCACCGCGCCGTCTCCTACCAGAGATGAACACCACATCCGAGTGTTGTCTGACACCAGCCATTAACACCATCAACAACAGCCTCCCCGCTGGGGAACACCCGGCCTCGGGGCCGGGCGGGCGCAGGCGGAGCGCGGGCGCCACCTGCTGTCCCGGCTGGGGGCTGCGGCAGGCGCTGCCGGTGTGAAGCGGCCACGGTGCTCGTGGGGGAGCAGGGCCCCGCCGCCGTCCGCGGGTGGAGGTGTGCGTTACCTTGACCTGTTACCGCCGCAGCCCTGCACGCTGTCGTTAGGCACCCGTGCTGTCCGTTTCTATCGTCGTTTACGTGTATTTTAGAAGTAGTTAAGATGCGTTTTTCCCCTGCTTTGTGACACATATGGAAAGGCATGCCTATGGCTGGTATCTTTAACAGAGACGAGACTACAAACAGCACACCCCCATGTGCTGCATGTTAAACATAGAAGAGAGTTCAGCAGCAGAATGGGGCCATTCAGAGTGCTAGTAAAACCCTTGCAGTGGATACCTTCTCTCACACAACTGTTCCTTTGGCTGTGCTGGAATGGTGCCAAAGTGGGATTACGATTTGGACAGGAAACCAGATCCTGAATCTGGTTACAGCTACATCTGTAAAGCCTCTGGCTGTGGCAGGGCTCTTTGATGCTGGCCTCACCAAGGCTGTTCTCTCTTCCACCGCACATGAACAACTGGGCCACCTGAATGGTGATGGCAAAAAAGTGCTTTTTGGGTACTCACAGTTGAAACAGCAAATGGTCTATGTACCACGGCCCAGCGACCACAGCAGGGTAGGGGGCTGCGGATTTGCTTCCCAGCTCTGCCGCTGACACCGTGTTAACAGCCCCAGGGCCAGAGGGGATGCATATATTCCATTTCCTCAGCATTGTAAAGATGTTTTCTCTGAAAATTAATATACAGACTGCAAGAGTAGTGTTGCAAACTTGACTTACAAATGATGCTGCAGCCAAGGATGCTGGGTTACACATGTATGTGTATGGCTGGTCTATAGCGAGAGAAATAAGGGATGCCTGTCTTTGGAGACCACATGGGTGTCAGTTCTTAGAGAATCCATGAAAATCATGGAAGAAGACATTAGGAGATTTATCCAAAAGTGTGCATTTCTGCGGTAAAAATCTTCAACTTCAAAGGGAACTGTGAAGAAACTTTGTAAAAATGCCCCCCAAACAAACACCCCCATCAAACAAACTCTTCCCTCCAGTGTGGGGTTTCTTGGAAAGTATCTGGACTTGAGTGTTTTTCCTACTTTGCCACAAAAGCCATTCACGTGTTTTTCAGAAGAGTGCATTTCATTAATGTTTTTGTTGGATTCCTGGAGATTATCAGAAAAACCAAACATCAAATCAAACATCCTTTGGATTTTAGATGAGTCTCCTGATATTCTACGTTCTGTTTGTTGCTGCAGTCCCACACCTCTGGTCTTCTCTGTAATACAATTCTTTCAATATCCTCAATATGCTGAGGGATTCTTCTGGAAGATACAAATTGCACCCTGCTGTTCACCACATCTGTTTGTGAGCAGAAAAACTGTGTTTTCTGCATGATCAGCTCTGCTGCAGTAAACAACGTCAGATGTTTATTGCGAAATAGCTACAAATTCTGACTGAACTTGCACCAACACATACTTGAATGCATCAAAGTACTCTTGGAAGAACTTTCAGCTGTGTGGGTGTTAGTGGTCTGGGAAACACTATTATGCATCAGTGTCTCGATTTAACACAGCTTCTTATCAGTATGTTGACAAGTCATGCAAATAAGCTTTATTTTTGCTGCTTTAACTTTTAGAACTGCTAGAACTCTCTAAAAGTTATGCCTATGAGGAAGCCTCTTCCCCTTTTTGCTCTCTTAGAATTCCTACTCCCAAATATAGTGGGTGTATATTTTAAAGCTTCTCTAAACTCAAACTTTACCATGAATTTTGTATTCAGCAATCGCCGTTAAGCAACCACAATAAGCAGGATCCACTCCTTGCAACTGCAGCTGTGAGTTGTACTTTGCAGCGCCAAGGACTGCAACAGAATTATTTTAGGTTTGGACTGACCAAAGCATCGAAGTTACTGCACTGGGGTACTGAGCTGCACATTAACAACTAAACACACCAGCTCTCCTGCTGGGGCTCAGTGTTAGGTTGCCTTCTTCGGAGAACTCTGGAGAGACTTAGCTTGATTTTTCAGCTAAATCATACCTGTTGAATTTCCTCAAATCAACGTGCAGTACTGCCTCAGGACTGAAAGAAAGTACCTGCTTTGACTCCAAGATGGGTATGAAAGCAGCCAAAAAACCAAAAGATGGTACCAGCACAGGTACTATACTCTTGAAAACGTTATGTGACATTCAAATGAATGTCTGCTTACTAACTTTATGTCCAGTCACAGGCAAATTATCTGGCTTCAAAAGATTACTAGAAATTATTAAAGCCAAACAGCTGGTGTTCAAAGGGTTTTATCACTGGGAAGCACAAGTGGTCTATATACAGTATTTCCCTCTTTCTCTCTCAGTTAATCTTCATAGCAGCAAGATACTGTAACATTCTCCGTTACCAATTTCCGTTTGTACTCAAATAAAGCTTTTATTCTTGCCTGTAGGCAGGGTAAGCATTTGATGTTTACATGTGGTATGTGGAGTAAAGATGGGCCTGGTGTTTTTTGTGTCATGGGAACATGTGGTAGGAAACAAATATTTTAATTAGAAAAAAAAAGTACTACTTCCTTGTACATGAACTAATTCTGAATTAATATGAAAATGATCATCTGAGAAGGCAAGAGTTGGTGTAGCAGCAAATAATCCTTGTGAAAGTATTTGCTTAATTTATGGAGAGCTCTCTAATAGAAAGAAGATGTTTTTTCTGTTACCCTAAACCTGGCCCCATTTTTCCTTGCAGAAACAGTTTCCAAACCCCAGAGGAATCCCATATCACTGTACAGTAGATTCAAGCCAAACAGCATTTGGTTTTGCTCAGCTAAAGTACGTAGCTACAAGTATTTAGTTTCCAAACTGTAAAGTCTACCCATAGCCCTCAGATGAGAAAGAATATTTGGATTATAAACTCAATACTGTTTCACATCAGCAGACCTCATTCGTATAACCCATTAGGCTTCAGCCAGAACGTAATATAGAACACACACACAGGCTAACTAAACATACATCTAGCATTTGTCCAACTACCAAAATACCTATTTAAACAAAAGTAATAATAAACAAAATTCCCCAGTCATGCAGCACTCAGTAAATGTAACTACTGCATGGGTGAGCACTGCCACATGCTTAATGAGAGACAGAAACTGTGTCTACTGAGAATATGTCAGTGCATCAGTCCTGTATCGTGTTTCTATGAGGGCAGCCAAGCTACCTGTTGTTGAGAAGGATGTTGTAAAATAAGCTAACTTTTCAAGGGGAAATGAATACACACACACACACACACACACACACACACACACACAAAGTCACACCTTTTTCTATTTTTTGTTTCAAAAGACTTTCTACTAAAAATGATGAATCCTAATAGTCTGCTTAAATGGCATGCCAGTGCAAGGAATTTGTCCCCTAACGTTCAGAATACCTGAATATTGCTGAGAGACCTAAATTTTCATATGGTTATATCAGGATGCATCACACCCGTCCGTGTAAGCTGTGTAAAGAAAAGTTGAACATTTCTTACTACTGCTGCTTTCTGGCAACACTTTTTAATTCAGCCATCCCTTCCTTCTTTAGGAGGCACAAAGAGGGGCTGTCAAAAGTGTGCAGTTAAGAGTGAAGAAAAAACATTTTCATGTGATGATGGAATCTTGGTACCACAAACAGTTGAATGGAAAATGTCTATTTTCTTGGAAAGGTTATGATGGAAAACAAGATTTCATGCCTTCTTTTGCTCTCCCCGCCCCCCCCCCCCCTTCCCAATATGATGAGTGGTATTTGCTATTTCTTGATATTCCTTTTGTTCTGTCTTATAAATTTATATTTATATATGTCTATTAAAAAAAGTTTTGTTTTTCAGACAAAACCATCTACGACTGAGTTTTAGAAGATATATTTTATATGGTATTACATTATCTATAGTATCCTATTCTATTCTATTCTAATCCGCTTTTAGCAACTGCGTGCACCAAGCATTTGTAGAATGGTGAGGAATGGCAAGGGAAAAGATTCTTGACTACCTGTGAGAATCAAGTATAATGACTTATTCCTCACTCTTTAGTTTAAATGTCAGAAGAGATTTTGTCCATACTGTCAGTCACTGCAGTTAAACACAAAAGAAAAGAACAGTTAAGCCCAAAAGAAGTATTTTGATTCTACATTCTGGGTTTTTTTTAAATTAGAAGGTCATTGTTTTAAGCACCGATTACCAAGAAACAGTCTAATATGGTTATTCTAAGGCAAGCATAATGTGCTCACTGCGCTTGGACTGGAATTAACTAGGTCAGACTAACCAACTTTGGCTGTAGTTGGAATATGGAGAAGTCCTGTCTCTCCAGCCACAGAAGGCTATGCTCTCTGAGCAGCTAGTGAAAAAAGCCCTACTTTCTCCTTAAAATAGTAATGATATTGGACAGATTTTTCCTAACACCAGCATTGCCAGCTCTTTGTATTTCATAACTTCACTGTCTTGAAACTACAATTACTCTGGTTTTGCCTTTTTTTTTTTTTTCCGATCCAGTCACTATTTTTTATCTCAGCTTTATTCAAACAAAATTCTCAGTGCAGCTATGACAGATCAAACTTGGCCTAAGCTGTGTGCAAATGTGTTTGCTATTTGAGTGGCACATTTAGAAAGCTTTAAATTCTAGAAAAATCAGGCTTCGCCAAATCTCCTAGGCAGACTGAAAAATACGAGTAAGTGACTGCAAACATCTGCATTCTGAATGTCTAAAATGTGGTTTTGGCATTGCAATTCGAGTGAATGCAAGAGAAACCGAATCAAAAATCACAGATAAGGCCAACTGTGTGATGTCAGTGCTCCTGTGCACAAGCACCTTGGCCCTGGCTGGCACTGAGAATGCTGATCTAAAATGTCAGGATGATTTCAAGGAGGGGGAATGCAAATCTTTCTACTCCTCCTGCCACCCAGTGCCTCATATGTTGCTCTGATAGGCTGTTACCATAGTGTCAAGATTTTTCCAAACACTTGAGCACTCTTACCAAAATCCATCATCAAAATTGAAAATATCTGTCGCAGGCATCACTTCTGGAAGATGCATCCCATCAGATAGCACAGGTTATTAAAATAGAAAGGGAAGAGAACACTATTCCTTGCAGAAGCTGTTAGGTCTTTCTCCCTGCTTCTTCCTGAAAGGTGTGGGAAAAAAACAAGACAGGCCAATGTTCACCTAATTTTTCAGCAGCTCAGTTTTCATGGGCTCATTGCTCACTGAGTAGCATCAGCTCAGTGCTGCTTCAGCTTACAGCCATCAATCACAGCTAATATCCAGATGCATATTTGAAAGATAGAATAACCCCACACAACAGTCATGCAGGAGCATGGCTGGCTACAAAGCTAGCTGCAGAAACCACAGAGTCCTGGAGGCTATCAAGTTGAGTGTAAGTCAGAAGTAGACTTTTCAATTGCAGCTGTGAAGGCTAAATTCACACATTCATGGAAGTGGAGGAAGCCAGTCGAGAGAAATGATTAGTCTCTTCTTGCCACTTGTGAGGTGTCATCTGGAATAATGGGTTCAGTTTTGGACTCCCTGTACAGGAAAGACTGACAGGAGACAGTCCAGCTGTGAACCACCAAGATAATTAGGGGGCTGTAGGCATGGTGCATGAGAAGAGAGGAAGGGCTGAGTTATTTCAGCCTGGAAAGAAACAGCTTAGCTTTCTCTTGTGTCTAGGAGGGGAGCTAAATGTTGTCTTCAGATAATAGGTAAGACGGGTGCATAGTGAAAGGATGGGAGAAATAGTTACAAAGTTAAGCAAGGGAAATTCTGATCAGATATATAAAGAAACAATCTTTATAGTGAGCGTGGTTAAGACTGGAACAGGTTTCCCAGAGAGCCAGTGGAATTTGCATTCTTGGAAATATTCAGAACTTGGCTGGACAGGACCCTGCCAGCTGGATTTAAATTTGAAGCCAGTAATGCATTATTAGCAGGTTGGACTGCAGACATCCAGACACTGCTTCCAACCTAAACTGCTCTCTGAGTCTATGAAGCTCAAGTAGTCTGCTACAGCACATGTCTGCTACACCCTATGTCAGAGAAACCCTCAGGGAGACTTAAACTGTATGATTTCTCTTAGGAATAAAGAGCTGCCTTACTGATCATCTTCAGTGCTGGAAGCACTCCAGAGAAAAGATATGTTGAGATATTGGGTCTCATATGATTTTATATTGTGCAGACCCAGTGTCAGCACGAAGGGGACAACTTCAGCAATTCTGCGAAGTTGATACAGCTTGGAGTGGAGAAATTTCTCTTTTCCTTCACAAGATCTCTCTGTATGGATCATTTCTAGTCAGACTCCGTGCAAAGAGCATAATTTGGCCTAAGAGAGCCTGGGAATTAAGTTAACTTGCAACTGTGTTGAGTGGCTGAGGACAGTATTACAGCTAACATGGGCAGGCATTCTTTAGAGCAGTTGAAAGCAATTACATTTCAGCACTGCTTTCACTGAAAACCCAGCAATCTCTCTTCTCCTTCCTACCTTGCCCTCAGTGGGAATATCTGATTCTAGCCTTTTCACTCCAATTCCATGTAGCTCCTCTTTCTTGATGCTGGAAGACAGCTTTTCACACAATAGCAAAGATTTACAATGTGGATACAGGCACCATTGTATCAGTGTGTTCCATGGCAACTATTTAGCAGCCTAAGTTTGCAAAAATCCAAATGATGTTTCTGTTCTTTATTAATGGTACTTTCCATCTGTTTACAAAGAGCATTCTGCTGCTTCTTTGTTACAGGCTGTACCCTGCCAGTGCAGCCAGCCCTACTGGAGGAGCTCACAATGGGATGGTTTGTAATTCACTTGCTAAAGAAGAGCACAGTCCCAGTGAAAGGCTGCAGGTACACAGAGTCTAAGCCAGTGTGTTGGATAAGCCTTTCAGCAACCTGGTCTAGTGGAAGGTGTCCCTGCCTGTGGCAAGGGCAGTTGGAATTGGATGATCTTTAAGATCCTTTCCAACCCAAATCCTTCTATGATTCTATGTTTCACATGAGCCCTATTCTGAATATATTACTGCCTTCTCTGCAGTAATTTCAGTGGGGGTTGTGGGTTTGTATGGAACACAGTACAAGGCCCAGTGCTGCTCAGTGCATACTGCTCTACCTTAGGGTTTCCTTTCAGTTTTTATCCCTGAATATGGGCTTGAACTTTGAATTGCCAGTTAGAATTGTTCCTAGTAGAAACTTTCTGTAGGAGATTCTATCCACATTTATTCTGTTTTAGATAAAATAATATGGATACAGGAATTACAGCATTTGGAATTAAGGCTAAACTGAAAATATTATGTTTCTTTCAACAAGCTTATCAAAGCTGCTCTGGCATTTTCCATTTACAAGGGGCAGTGATAAGTGTCAGCATACTTAGGAGCATCACAGGGCTGGACAGCCCCACTGCTTTTCTGCAGTCTCACAGAGCTATTAGCAATTGGCTTATAGGAGATAAATGTTCAATGGCTAAGACAAGTGAAAGGAAGCACAGGAAGAGTCCTAATGAGATCCAGAACCACTGTTACCTCAGTAATGTGCTAACATTCAGCTCAAACTGTTAGCAGGATGTAGATTTTTTGCTGAATTTATAATTCCAACCTTAGGGATGCTATTTGTCATGTAAATCGGAATGAAAAGAAGCAGCTACAAGAAGAGCTAGGGTACTATAAAGGTGTCTATTATTTACTGTGCTTGAGCAGGGATGTTGGACTAGATGACCCACAGTGGTCTCCCCAACCTCAAACACTCTGTGATTCTGTGATGTTACTGCAAATAAAGATGTGGGGAAAGTAGGAGCAGTGTAGTTGTCAAAGCTGTGATCTTCATGGATCCATATGCAGATATTCACCCCCCAAAGTGACAATGCTGTGGTACTGATGTTTCTCTTTCATGTGGCTAAGTGCTTTTGGAGCTCTATTGCAAGCTGTAGAACCTCACAAAGAAATGAATAAAAAGGTTTAATGTAGGGAAATTCCTGCAACTGCGCAAGAAATAGTTCTGATTGTTTAATTTTGTCATTTGGCAGAATCCTGTACGTTCTGGATCTCTAAAATTCCATGCTCGTTCCCATGAGAAAAGAAAGATCCCCAAGATCCAGAGCTTTCTGCCTCATATCCTCCTCCAGAGGAGAACAAGCAATAGCAGAGGTGAGAAGATGAGGTGCCATTTCTCAAGGAAAGCAGAATTTCAGAAAGAAAAGCAAGATTAAGCTTTTCCTCTCCAGTTAGTGAGACACATGGCACATTGTCTCCTGGAGCTACAGATTTGTGTCTCAAAGGTGTTCTTTCTACTTGGTGCACAGGTGTTCAGCAGTTTTTCTCACAGGAAAGGGAGACAGCCACATAGAGAGCTTAACACTCCTTTGTATGTCAGCACACAAGGTGATCATACTTTGAATACTGCTTTTCATTGTGGAGTCTAAAATTTCATGATATTTGGACTCATAGATTGCAGAACATTTAATAGCCACCGTGCCTCAGGTACATCATGTTTACTAAGCTACTTGATTATTAGGAATCTAGGATGTCAAGATATATATGATGACATACCTATAAAAGAACAGGTTTAAAATCAGGTTAGTCATGTGTTTTACTATTATCAAAACTACATTAAAGGAGAAAGTTCCATCTCGTAATGATACCAGCAAGGAGCTTATATCTTGCAGCACATACATCTTTACTTGTAGATTTGTTATAAAGAAAGGGAAAGGACAGAAATATAAATTTAATTGCTTCTATAATTTAAAAGTGCTGCTCATAGGTATAGAATTTTGACCAGTTTTAAATTCAAGCACCCTCAGAAAACCTGACACATTTCCATAAATCTTTCCATACCTGCAGAGATATAAATTTTACATTTCAGGTTCTATACCCCAGGACCTCAAACAAGTCCTACAAGATGCAGTGTGTTTCCTACTCTAAAACCTGAATACCAGAAAGTTCCGTGACTTTTTCCTATTTTGACTTTGCACAAATCCCAGCAAGATCAAGGCCTCTCAGCAAGACTTACTTTTACATGCAGCACCTCTCCATCACCTCCACAATACCATACAGACTCAGCTAGCTCAGATGTCTCTGCACCACTCCATGGCACAGAAATGCCATGGAATGCCTAATGATGCTACGGTTAAACAGTGAACAGTGCACTGCTCTTCTCAGTAAGGCTTTGTGCAGGCACAGACACTCACTCACTGCAGAATCCAACCCTGGTCATTCATTTTTGCCTGCATCAGGAATTTTTCCAGAACATGACAGCTGAATTGGTATCAACAAACTGTGTGAAAAACATGCACTTTTAAGATGCAATAGGATTTTAAATGGTTTGCTTAATTTTGATTGAACTAACTGAGCAGACAAAAAGAAGTTTCATATCATGCCAGCCTGGAAACATACGATCCATCTCTGACTAGCAAATCTTTTCTTTAATGAGGCAAATTTTGAAAGAATATCAGAAACTTTTCACTAAGGAGGTATAGAAATAAAACATGATTTTTTACCCCTCTGCTTTTCTACCTCTTTTTGTGCCGAAGCTATTAGGCGTATCTAGGCTAAATTCACACAGAATACCAGACTGAGGCTTTTGGTGTGATCTTCAACTAAAAAGTTTCACTTAGCCTTTGACTATTGCTCCAGTTATTTTACATATAAGCCACTAGGTATCTGTTCCTCCTCCTTCTGAGATTTAAAGTCCTTCTTTAATGTTAGATGTCTGATATCCTCTAGAAAGAATTCTGGTTAGAAGCATGGAATTTCAATTAAGAGAAGGGTTCTACTTCTTAGGATTCCTGGTTAAAGCTACAGGGTTGTAGAAAACAGTTCATGCTTTCATCAGTCACAGACCAGAAATGAAGGATACAATTTCCTGAATGCCCTGGACAGTTCTTACTATACAGTAGCCTTTTCTATCTCAGCATTCCCTGGTAAGGAATTACTTTCTCTGTTATACAAGTTGTGAAGTATATTGACCATACCGGGTCCACAATTCTTTTTACAATTGAGTTTTTAACTGAGAAAAATACCAAGCACTAATAATGACTTCAGCAGTAATAGCAGCAGGTGTTCACTTACCCTATGATGATGCAGGAGATGGCAGTTCCCAAAAAGGCGTAGGTTAAAATTGATCCTAAGTTACGAAAAAAATGCCTCTGGGGAGGAAAGTTGGAAAAAAGTGCTTTGTAATACAGTCAGTAAAAGAACATTCAGACCAGCTGAAACACTGCATCTAGAAGTGACACTTGTTACAGCCCATATCTCAATCATAAGATGAAACAATATAGGTTTTGGAAATACATTTTAAGATGATTAATTTTTTGCCTGGTGGAATACTATCAAAATTTTCTCTTTTATGTGTCTGGCCAAATGCTTCTGGATCATAATAGAAGTTCACATTGAAAGTATCTGATGCAAATTCTATCATACCCCACCCCTTGAACAAAGCCCTGATGATGCAGTATATCAAACACAGGTAGGCTGCTGCCTATATGCAGTGTCACCAGACTCAAAGTGGTTTCTTCTGAAAAGAGGAATGCTGAATTGTACAGTCAAATCTTTGTAAAGGTGCAGAAAGGCAGAAGAATGAGGTCTGGGCATCTTTCATTTTCTTCCATTCCTGTCAAGTTCTTCCCATGCAATGTAATGGTTAACTGCCTCTTTTCTCTGTCATTGGCCTGTCAGATCTAGAAAGTAGCAGTCACGTTCAGTCACTTTTGTAATAAAGAGGCACATACCTTCTTTAAACTATATCCAGCATGAAATATAATGGGTGGCAGCAAAATATTGAAGAAGATGGAAGGATCAAATGTCATCTGCCAGAAAGGGTAAAAGAGAGGGTAAGGACAAAGAAAGTAGCATTTAATTTGATAGAATAGGTTTTAATTGTAGCTTCTGATCAGGATGTGATGTGACTTGTTAAACTGTAATTGTATAATCAGTTCTTCCGATTATACAATTATGAAACCTGCCATCACAGGTTTCTGTGTCCTAAAGCTTCTCAGTAAATCTGCTGACTGCTTCTCTAGCATCATTTCCATTGTAACACATCTTTTACAATATAAGCCTTTTCTTCCAGATTTTGATTTGAGTTTTGTGATGGCCTTAATTATTACCACCTCAACTATTTTACCAGTAACATCCTCAGGTATGTGCTGTTTTTTCTATTTTGATGTGTGCTGACATTTTAAGTCATATTGTCATGGAAATGAAACTGGAATTTGTTTCTGGTGACAGTTATCTATGTCTGTGTTACTGAAGATCCAATTTATCAGTGTGTTATGAAACCCGAGAAGCACTGACGCTCTCCTATTGCCTACAAATCATGTATCTGTTTTGTAGGCGAATGGGGATTCCTTATATTCTCACTAAGCTAAGGACTAGTTTCAGCCATGCAAAGACTAACAGGATTTTCTGCAGACATTGCTAAGGTGCTACTTGCTTTCAGAACTGAACGTATGCTACCAGGTTAGTCTCTTCATGGTTCCTGTTCCAAGCCACTGGCTGGCACGGCAGCAGGTACCACTTTGTCCTCTGTTACACAGCTTGTTACACTCAAACGCCTATGTAATGACAATCTCATCCATGTGAAGCACATTTTTTTTCCTACAACAGCCAGAAACACTTTATAAAATACCCATTAAAATGTTTAAAGTAATGCTAGAATAAGGATGGTGTTAGGCAAAACAAAAAGTTCTTATTCCAGCTGTTGTTGGTACAGTGTTCATATTTGCCTTCACCTTCAGGCACAGGGAGAGATCAAGGACAATACTCAGCCACTGCAAGTCATTACGAATAGCTTCCAGTAAAGTAGAATCCTATTTCAAATCCCAGCATTTCTGGAGAAAAACATTATTTTAATAAGCATGTGTACTGTAGACTATTCTGTCAGTGGGCTATATTATGCCAGTACTTTTAAAAGAGACAAGATGTAATTAACACAAACGCCTGCAGCTCCTTTGTTTGGATAAAGTAATATTTTAAGGCTATTTAAGTATTCCAGATGAATTATTTAGCTTCAAAAGAGTAAGACTTGCCTACAAAATCACTTCTGTCTTCCTACTAGCAGATAGCTTGATTTGATCAACAGGAAGTGAGAGCTCAGCCTTTTGTTCCAATCTGCTGACTTTGAATTATAAAGTTGAAAAAAAAATAGCTGGCAAATGATGTGCCAGCAATTTTAGCTATGCTGGTAACTTCATTGAAAACATGTCAGAAAAAGGATTTTCTTCACTTGTGAACTAACAGCCTCAACTGTTCAGTTCGCAATCAATTCAGCAAATATGTTAAAATATTTTTTCTACAGGCATCAGAAATCCTGACTACATGTTTTATTATTCAAAACTGTGTTGCAAGAATACACATTTGTAAGGCATGGCACAGTCTGTTCTTTCTGATAAATGCACTTTGTAAACTCTTAAATGGAGGTCAGAAGGGAATTACAGCCGCACAAAAACCAGAGCATGGTGTCACCATGTTTTCTGTTTTCTATGTTAGTGCTTTTGCCAGTCAGGAAGGCTGCCAGGCTTTGTTACTGTCTCCTAAACACTGCTGAGTTCCTCCCTCTTTCCTTTTTTATGTGTTTTCTTTTTAAGAAGGCATTTGCAAGATAATTGTGAAGGAAAAATGAGTGAAAATCCAGGCAGGCTGAGGCCTCTCCAGTAATACAGAGAAACCCACAATTCACTGTTGAGACTATGGAAACAAGATTGGGCAATTCCTTGTAAGGGCAAGAGCAACTTCTGGGCAATTTAGTGCTCTCTCCTTGTAATACAAGTCAGCTTCAGTATACCAGGTCTGTTTAAATGTAATGAATTAGTACATGTGCCTTGGAAACTAAAGACACACTTCGACTAGTACAAACCTCTTGCAACCATCCAACAGGAAAAAGGATGAAGAATCAGCAAATCCTGAGGGGTCTGATTGCCACAGTGTTTTCCTGTCTCCACCCACCACAACTCTAATAGTGTTCTAATAGTCCTTGACAGGCTAGTTCTTTCTGAGAATGCCAAGAGCCTCACAGTAAGGACAGACAGGCACATGACAGTGCTGCCTCAGCAATGGATTTGAGAAGATGATTAAACCCTAATTCTGCTGAGTCCCCCAGTGTACATTCTAAGCTTAACTGAAAAGTTTTTGTAATGATAACCACTATAACACACAGGGACATGCATTATTGTGCTAGATAAATGCTAATACTTGGAAAAAAGGAAAATAATATATTCCAATACTGTAAAAAAAACTCTGGTTAGAAGCTTCATATGAATATATGATGTCTTTGAGCATAAAATCCACGTTTTAAATAGTCCCTCTGCACTCCTGAATTCTTTAAATTGATGCTATTTTAAAAGAAAGTGAGTGTTACAAGAAGTAAATATTGCAAGGGTGAGAAAATAATATAACTACAAAGTGAACTACTTGAACTGTTATATACCGAAAACAGAAAATGCCATGACATACAAAAGACTGTAGACTACCTCCCACACTTCCCTTTTTGCACCCAGCATGAACTGCCCCAACACTGTCTTCTCATTCCTGGGGTATAGCCAGTGAAATCCCTGCTGAGGACCATGCAGTAATGAATGAATGTATGAGAACACTGTAAAGCATTTAAATGTTATAAAATCCCCCACTTATCTGTGGAGCTTTACATATATATAAATTTGTATTTTTGTAAAATGTTTAACTTTTGCAGTTACTTCTGCTGTATGCAGGAGACAATTCTCCCTTGCATTGTGCTGACAGATGAAGTCACTTTTAAGACAGAGGACAAATTAAGGTATCAGTAGTGTTTATAAAGTTTTGATGGCAACTAATCCAAGGTAACAGCTGCACCTGCAAGTGAACTCAGTGTCTGCAGCAGTGGGACTGTCAACTGAAAGAGTTCAGCCAACTATTCTGCAAGCAGTCAGTTCTATGCTAAATGATGGGCAGGTTTCTATGGCACCTTATTTCCTTTCCTGTTCTCTTTCCTCACCCTTCTCACCCTAAATATAGAACAGCCTCTCTCTGTTGCATTTTAGCTTGAAACTTGTCTTCTTCTCTCACGGGTGTAAATAAATATCTTACACAGTTTAGAACAAAAATAATATAGGTTTTACCTTTTGAAGCATTGCATTTCCCTGGTGACCATTGACATTGTGGTGGCTGATCTCTCTTTTGTATTGATATTCATAGACCTGGTTAGTTATATTAATAAGTAGAGTGGATCGCCCAGATTTCAGCTTTTCACATTCATAAACAGTTCCACTTTCAACATCTGATGCTTTTGTTGCATATTGTATAATTAACCCCATTACAAGACCTGGAGAATAAAAAAAGAACAAACCCAAAGAGATTCAGGTAATTTTAAGTATCTGATGATGCACAATTACTGATCAAGACAAAAATTAACTCTATTAAAGCTAGGACACCACTTTCTCAGTGTTGCCACCTTCAAGGAGTACACCTCACTCCACACTTCATGGACGACCATAAAATATTCTTCCAAATTGGTAATTTCATTAGAATACAGATGTTTGACATATGCTCAGTTGTGCTCCTATTTTTGTAACCCAGTTGCTGGAATCATTCTGATATAGTTAACTGAGTTGCTCATCCACTTAATTTTCAATAGATATTTAGAGAAGGGGGATGCCTGCATAACTGATGTGTTGTACTGAGCATATAAAAATCAGCTTTGGTTTTGGTGATTTTACAAACTTCATTTGTGAGGGCAAAACTGACACAGTATCCTCAGGCACATTCTGCTTTCTGTAGAAGGCTGTATATTTTTAAGACTGTATAAACATGGGAAAATAAAAGCAGGGAGAAGGAGAGGAAGATTGAGCCTGGAATTAGTTGATCTGATTATCTACAGTATAGGACTGTTATCTAAGACAGGCACTTTGGCTCCCTTTACAGTTAACTGAAAGGAAAATACATTTCTGCAATTGCCCATCAGGAAGGTATGCATCTTTCTATTGTCTCTAATGGGAGCTTGCTTAAGTTATTTCCACCCTCCAGAGACTTGGATTTGGTTTCAAATTTAATTTCCATGTTTATTTTATCTCCTATAAGACCCATATATGATGAACAGCTTCACAGCTACTAATTGTGAACATATTCATCAAATGCTAAGAATACTCAGATTGGTAGAAGAATATAAACATCTAGATAGATAAACTTACTAATGAGGGATAAAAAAAAAAGAAATTACAGGAAATAGCTGATAAGCATCTGAAAAATATTATGCCAAAATTTAAACTTTATCAAGCAATGAGATGCCACGGTGATAAAAATGATAAAGGCCTAGAGAGATAAATAGGATGTCTTTGTTATTGTCACATTTTCGCGTAAGAGAGTGTCTCTGAACTGCAGATTTCTGTCATACATGTAGGGCAAGTTTGTAGCTTCCTGGACTGATGCTACAAGAGAGTAACAGCTGTATTGCTTGGTTAGTATGCATAAGCATTTACACTTGGTTTGTATCGACTGTTTAATATGGGTGGTTTCTTTAAACTGTAAAGTTTAGATAAGCAGTAGAAAATCCCAAGGCCACTTTCTTAAGTTATGCAGCATTTGTGCAAAAAAATCAGACAATGAATCTGGCTGTAGTAAAAGACACAATTCCTCAAAATCCTAGAGGAAAGCATATACGGGAAAAGGGGAGCAAACATTGCATGTGCTACTATAAAAAATGACTTTTACAATGGTCACCCCCAGATGTCCAAAATCATGAGTCAGAACCCAGGAAACCATTAATTAGCTAAAACAGTCAGGGTTTTCATCTTATTTTCATTAGATTTCCTTAGAAGATCCACTTTATTTTTCTCATGTTGAGATTTCTTGAATGTGTATTATACTGGCTAGTACAGCACATACTTTGAACCAAATTCCGTGTAATTGTTTTAAAAATGAAAACAAGTATTGTCAGTTATAGTAATGCAATTGCATTGAATTGTTCAAGGGTAAATTATCTGAACCTGTAGTGTCAAGTTTAGACTAGGAATAGATGGCTGTTCTGTATTCTGAGAAGATATCTCAGCTGTTATCTTCAGCTGTAGTCTCAAGCTGCCTCTGTAGACGTTTTCTGGAATGGAAACAAATGCAAATACTGCAGATCCTTGTCCTGCAAGACAGCTCCTGAGTGCAAATAAATCCATTTGCAGGAAAGGAGTCTTTAAAAAATATGATCATGGTAGCTGTATAGAAATAAAGAACAACGCTGACTGAGATTTGCAACTAGAATTCAAGTTTGCCTTTTGGTTTTTTTTTTTCTCCCAGCTTTATATCTTACCCTCTGATGTGCTCCAGAGATAAAATGATAGTGAAAGAATAAGGAAATCGTGAGAGTATCCAGCAGCATGTACATATTGGAGGAATTAAATTAGAGAAGATTCTAACAATCTATATTCTCAAGGCATCAATGGGGCTTTGAGGTCCTTGTAGCTCTCAAGGAATCTCTATAATGTATTAAATTTGAACAAAATGTGGATAGGATCCACAATGATGGGCCGATTCAGAGCCTTCTCAAATGCTCTATGAAAGATTCAAAGGCAATTGCTATCACTAAACTATATTGCAAGAGTCAATATAAGTGATGGGATTGTATTTTTCCTTCAGTAATACTAAATGTGCCAACCACCCTATATAAAACCCCCAATGAGTTAAAAACGTGGGAAGAGTGCATTTAATATTTTAGTAGGTGTATCATTTATGGAATGCACTTTCTGCTTTAGATCGTTATATAACATTGCTTTTGTGGTGGAATTCAGGAGCCCAGATCATACTCTAATAGAAGTAATTTATTTTTAAATAGGTGTACAATGTACTTTCTGTTCCCCTACTCCCCCTTCCAAACTGAAGTAATGCTTTTGTAATGTATCTTCTGGAACATTCTTTATAGTTCAAGAAAAAAAAAATGGGAACTGTCATTTGGATGTCTGTGCCATGAAAAAAAAAAGACTAGTATTTTGCGTGGCACGGTTTATGCTTATGGCAGGGAGGTTGGAACTAGGTGATCTTAAGGTCCTTTCCAACCCTAACAATTCTATGATTCTATTCTATTTTCTTATTTCCTTGCAACCAGGGTTTTGTTGCAGAAAAATTAAACATGAAAATTTTCTCACAAAGTTCTATGGACTCTGGTAAGTAAAAACATACCTTCTGTACAAACAGTACAGATAGTTCTGATTTCATAGTGGCATGCATAGAAAGCCTAGCTTTACCATGGGAGTCCAGGAATTTGGCAGTTAAAAATCCCTGAATGTGAGTCAGAAAGGGTGCTACATCCATTACTTGATACCACACATAGGTATTATATCAAAGAACTGGTTAGCAGAAATAAAAGATTTCAAATAGTATTGCATCAGTTAAGGTTGTAGGTAATTATAAATACAAACTCTGATGCAAGGCAAAACTTGAGTGTACTAGCACAAAGTAGAGCACCTATCTTGTGTTCTAGGAGTCCAAATCTGATTACAAATGTTTTCAGCTCAGCTTCCCCTTATTTAACACATTGTCCTTCAAAACTAGTACCAAGGCTTCATTTAATGCATGTTTTCATCCCATTCAGTTAGCTGCAGCATTGAAACAGAAAAGGGTGTAACCAATGTTGCAGATTTCTTTAAAAAAGTCTCATCCCTTGAAATAAGATCTTGCAGCAAAATCTCACTCTAACTAGAGTGACTAGTCACTCTGGTCACGTCTAGTCACGTCTCTCTCAGTCACGTTTCAATGGAAGGCAGTGCAGGTTTTCCAGCCTCTTCAGTGGAAGCAGGATAAAATACTTAATTGTAGAGTATGGGAAGGGATTTCTTAACTCACTCATTCCAAACTCCTCAGCTAAACAGGACTGTTCTTTAGCCAGCATTTTATCTAGTCAGCTGTTAGATGCCTTCCTTAAGAACAGCACTCAGGGATGCAGTTTTAGCCATTATTTGATTTCTTCAAACATTTTAGAATTTCTTCCAGATTTGTTTGCCTCAAAAATATTATTCCTCTCTTCACCTGCCCACTACAAAATGTCAGTTTCTGCTTTGATCATGATATTCCCATGCCCCCTGAATCCTGACAATCTTTCCTCATTATGAATGTTGTAGTCAGGAAGACAATGAAGTACTCTATTTTACTGGGGGCTAGAGTTCCTCTTTCTGCCACTTGTTATATCCATTACTGCCTTTGAGAATTAGGGCTTCTCAGAACACACAATCAGAAGGAAACTACAATTATTTCACACAAGAGGCATAATGGATTTAGGAGGTGTAAGAATCAGATTGCCTAATAATTAAGAGACCTCCACCAACTTAGAATCAAGAACCGTGATTATTTCTCACTTCCAAACATGCTGCATGGGCTCCTCAGAAGAGGCTGCAGAAGGGCTACTTTGAGTCAGCATTCACACTGCCCACCTGCCAGAAGATGAACAATTGGATGAAGAAAAAACCAGAGTGGTAGACCTTCAATCCCACCCTCTCAATCCCCTCAAAACTTCCAGAAGGATCTCTAACCATTACAACACAAAGCCATTTCTTGTGAGTGCTACAATGGCTGTATGTAGCTGTATGTTTTCACTCCAGTCTGATCAAGTAGTCCCACAGAGCAAAACTTTGAAGGCAGCTACATCTTCAATTGGCCTCAAAAATGGGTATTGTATTGGTGGATTGATTGGTAGTGAGGTTTGGGGTTTTTTGTTGTTTATGTTTCTGTTAAAGTTTCTTTCTTAGGACTAGCCTCCTAATCACAGGTAATTGGTGGCACCTGTATGTAGCCCTGATACCTAAATTCTGGAGAGGGTGAGGAATCTGGATACTCAAACCCAGTTTTTCCATGTGTTAGCTCTGGGTTATTTCAGCACTACTGTGGAGGGTCATGACTTATGTATTACATGGGGAATTTGGCATCTAATATTTTATGACTGAGGCATCTAATGGTACCAGGTCCTGTAGCAGTTGACTAAATAGACACTGAAGCCTTTTATTGTCTAGTCTTTAGGCCATTTTCTGGGGTTTGAGCTGAGAGAGGCTACCTACTACCTACTCTTACCTGAGATAAGTGGCATTCAGTTATCATTACTGCTTGTGTAGATAATCTACCACACTAATTCTGACTACACTGTTGTATAGCAAATGGTGCTGATAATGTATATAAAGTATGCTACTCTTTTTCTGGGTGGCACAAAATTCCTCTTTTATATCCACCTGCCTCCTTACAATATACAGAAATTGGGAAGTAAGTAGAGTTTACTGTTTTGGGCCTGTTTGTCAAAGCAAGGTAAAGTGTTCAGGGAAACTTGTTCTCTGAGATACTGGAAAACGAATGAATGAACAACCAGGTAAGTGTGTATTTTTCTTAATTGTTGTAACTTCTCAGTTTGGTTTCAAATCAAAACAATGTGTGTGTTTACTTTCAAGCTAAGTGCCTTGAAATGTATGTATACATATATATATGTACACAGGTGGGGTTTTCATTTGTGAAATAATGTGGAGTTCCTGTTCAATTAATTCTGGGTTATGCTAAATGCTTTTGTTCTTTTCCCTACAACTGCATAAAATTTTTGAATTTCAATATAATTATATTCCATTATATAGTTATAGTTACACCATTGCTTTGGTTAAAAAAAAATAACATCTCATTTTTTCAATGTAATTTAAAGTTTCTAAATGGACAGTTTTCCAGTATGGGCTTTTTCTAGCTGGAAATATTCAGCCTAAAAATTAATTTGTTACAAAGCTTGTGTAAACTCCTCTTCCTCCCTCCCCCATTAAAAACCAGACCTTTTCTTTGTTCTAGACGTTAGGACTTTCTATCAGGCTGTTCTTAGTGTTCAATTTGTGGCTGTTCAGCACTTTGCAGTAACTGCAAAACTTATTCCTGTTTTTGTACTTCTGTGGTGTTTGGTTGGGGGGGGGGGG
>JBCJKH010035962.1:5137-25783 GCA_039877255.1 Loriculus beryllinus
ATTCAGTCCCTGTGCACATGACCTACTCATCCTTCCAGGACCCCTTCTTTCACACCTACTGTCTTCAATTCAGGCCATATATATCTTCATTAAAGATTTATTCAAATTAAGATACAGAAAAGGCTAAGAAAGCTTAGCTCACATAGGTGAACATATATATTCACATGCTTTCAGCCAGGCAAGATTCAACCCATGTCGCTCAGAAGCTGTGCAGCTGCAGTAGCACTGTTCTTGAGCTAGCCATACCATGCCTCTCAGCAGGAGAATAAGAGTCTGTCTTTTAAGTGGAGGATAAATGAATAAGACTCGTTTTGCCTAACGAAATGAACAGCAAGAGAGAATAAGACTGATATCTCTAAACATACTGGGGGGTAAACACTAGAAAGAAATCAGTTATTTAAGCCGAAGGGCACTGCTGGCACAGGAGCAAGTGAGAAACTCACCGTGAACATATTCAAGCTGTAAATCAGAAGATTTGTATCCAATAGACAATAAAGCTTTTTATTTGCTTTCCAGCAGTGCAGCCCACTAATAGTTTTTCTAGTTTATCATGGAAATTCATAAGTTTACAAAAGATTCCATGAGTTAGTTACTCATTGTAGCAGTGATTGGATTGAATGATTCTTTCAGCTCTTTGCTCTTATATTCGGTTGACAGATCTGAATAAATATTTCTGCATTATCTCATGTTCTTACGTGTTTTTTTGCAATTAGCATACCTTCTTATTTTTATACTACAGATCTAACTTTGAAAAAAGACTAGAAGCTGAGACAGTGTAACTGTGTCCTCCATCCCCTTCCTACGGAGCTGTCTGTCCAATCTTTCTAAATCTTAACTCTTTCAGATTACTCTTGCAATTTGAAAAGTCCTTTACCTATTTTGGACTAAAAAATGTATCATTTAATCAAGATAACATTGCACTGCAGAAGCCAGAATATTATTTAGCTATACACTGATTGGCCAAGTTCAAGTGCACTCATAATTAAAGCAAATGTGGAAAAATGCTGCATCATCAAACTCTTGACTACAAAACCTATGCAGCATTTAATAAAATTAATCATGGCCAAAGAAACACTTCCCATTTGCACTTAAATACTCCCCAAAATTTTGGCACCAATAGCTTTATTCAATGCATAGAGAGCTGTTACTTAACGATTCAACTTATTATTATCTTTAGATTAATTTGACTAAATGGAAATACCTGCAAAGGATAACCTGAACCAAGGGAGATGGTTCCCAGGGGGTTTTTACAGTCAGAAATAAATTAAAAAAAAAAAAAAAAAAAAAAAAAAAACAGAAAAAAAGGACCTTTTTCAGAGAAGATTTCAGATCAGGAGTGTAACTTAGGTGTCCTGAAATGCACTCTGAAGAGCCATTTGACCCACGAAACACTTGAGGATCATTAGATCATTAATAATTCCTGACTATGAAATCAAAATCACTTTCATAGTCTTAATCCTGCTCATCTCTTTTGGTCATCTTTTCCTTTTACCTGATGCTAGATGTGGCATTTTCTGGTTATTCATAAAACTCAAGTACTGCTTACGCAAGAGTCTTCCACAGTTCTACCATAATTTAACCTCAGCTGGCAACTAAGTCCCACACAGCTGCTTGCTCACTTCCCCCCTATCTCCTCCTTAGTGGGATGGGGGAGAGAATCAAGAAGAGTGAAAGTGAGAAAACTCCTGGGTTCACGTAAGGGCAGTTTAATAGGTAAAGCAAAAGCTGCACACACTATCACTCTGACGTTGTATCACCGTCAGCAGTCCTGGCTATGTCCTCTCTCAGCTCTTTGTGCACTCCCAGCCTACTCATTAGCAAACCAGTCTCAAGTTCATAATGCCAAACTGCAAACTGCTACACCAACAACTACGAGGCACAGTTATAGCAAGAGTAAGTTTCATTTTCTATAGTCCAAGGGTGGAATACTCCAGTATTTCCTCTAGCATATATACAGTTCTCTTTGAGTATATTCAAATCACAATGTTCTTCCCAAATGTACCAATTGAAGCAGATTTTTCAAGGTTTTGGTAGAAAATTTCTAGATTTATTTCTATTTTGGCTCTTTATCAAAAATTTGGTGTACTTTCTTTAAATTTATCTTGAGAAACCAGTCATCTGAACACAACAAAATAATCATCCAGATTATTATTGATAATATATTTGGTTTGTCATAATTTATTTCAAATAATTACAGTCCAGTAAATATTTATAACCTTAACCCTATAATTTAAAATGAAGAGCAATATTAATGAAAATGTTACTAACTGGACCATCCTGTTATTCTTTTTTACACTGAACTTCAGTAGCAAAAATTATTTTTTACATATGAAGTATGTAAAATAAGCAAAACCGCTTTGACCAAATTCAGCACGCGCAGAACTGCCTTCTTAAATTAACTTGTAAAGTCTTTTTAAGTTTTTGCCAGAAAAAAGATAAAGAAGATCTACATGTTATAAGTCTGTTTTCATTTGTGGTGTTCTCTTAATAAGATTTCCATTTGTCTACATGGGTAAATACTTGTTGCACAAAATAGTAATTCTATGGCTATACAAGGTTCAAGAACTTCAAATTAGTTTTCAAGCTATACATCAATTTATTGCTTCAAAAGTACTTGAAGTATTGAATTGCAAGGTAATTTTGTTCCAAAATGCAGAAACCTGTCATATAAAGCTATGCAGCATGATGTAATATGAAACATCAATTGCATTGAAAGTATAAGAATGTAAAATATTGTCTGCATTTTAGCTATTGTTTAGACTGGTTTCCTCCCTGTTCTCTGAAGCAGTACACCTGAAAACTGTCTTATTTGGATTAAGAGTATTTAAAAACATAACCTAAACCAGATGGCAGTGAAAATGACTGAAAACTGGAGAAAGCTGTGAACTGCAAGTTTCTCCAATAGACTGTATCAATCACAAAGACACTGCCAATTATTCACTTTAACAGCCTATGTCCATTTGGCATTTTTTCCAAACAGATTTTAATTAGAACATTACCACATTGGAGACTACACATATTAAGACAGGACACGAGACACAGCCCATCCGGTGTTCGTGCTTCTCCTGCCAAAAACCAGTCAGAAAAATCTCTCCTTTCCTCTCTTGATTTGTAGCAACATGGCTCAATTTCTGTTTTTCTCATAGTTCTTCCTTCAGTTTCAATCTAGTTCAACTATTGACTTTTGGGTTTGAGGAAAAATCTAAATGAAGTTTGGCTTAGACCAGCATGGTCAAGTCTTGGCCAGAAGAGTGGTTGCTGGTCTTGACCTTTGTTGGAATACAGCTTCACAGAAATGGAAGTACAGCTTCCACAGAATGGTAAATTATCAATATGAGGAGTTTAACAGAAACTGATAGTTTTTTAGGGATACTGACAGAGAATGATGACCCTGTTATTCTGAAAGCCTCCAGATTAGCGACAGAGAAATCAGAAAGCTTAGGTCAATTAACAATGCGGTTCTAATTTAAACCACAATAATAAAATCATTTGCATATATTAAGTTTATCAGCAATGAACATCTTAGTATATTAAGTAATGCACATAAGTCATTTTGCAAATATATAATTAAAATGCAAAAGATATATTTAAAGGAACGGTTCTCTCAGATCTTTCCCAAGACTGCTCTTTCTAGTCCCCATAATATGCTACTCCTGCCAGGACATGCTAAAATTAACAAGGTGAACAATTGATTTGAGTTTAGCAATCTGGCCTCTACGTGAAAGCTATGTGACTTCTGCTTCAGTGATCTCCTGACTGTGATTAAAGTTAACATGAGTCAATTGGGCTCTATGTTGTCTTATTTAGTGAGACAAGTGATACCACAGGCAGCAATTATGACTTTTGACACTCAGAATCACTGATTTTTACAATAGTTGTGGAATCCTGTTTGAATTCAGCCAAAAGAGTATATTTTTTGCTGCATACATTGCTGTGTATTCTGCTTGTATTATCATGTTTCTCTTTATTATCATCTAAACTCACTCTGTGCTGCTTTTGAAGTCTTCAGACAAGTTTTACTGCTAATCTCTGGCAGTCTAACCCAAATTTCATTGACTGTTTTGAAATGTGTTCTATTGCTTCCTGGGGCAAGGTATGAAAAGATTCTTCTCAGTAATGGTCAAGGTATTCTTTAGCTCACTAAGAACACCAATTGTGTGAAGCCGCTAGCGGTAATACCTAGCTCAATTGTCACATCTTGTATATGAACTGCCAAAAGCAAGATGTTACTAGGAAATCTGAAGGAACCAAAATAACTACTGAACTCAGTGTCTATCCTACACACTTTAAAGGATTTGGGTGGAAGAGAAAACTCAGTGTATACTGAACATGATAGTGGATATAATCTCTTCCACATATATCTTAACTGATTGTAAGTGAATCATGTATATGACAGAAAGATGCATGTTTCTTCAATTCTGTAAGCTGAAGTTTCAATTGCACGCGCTGACACAAGACAAGACACATTATTTCTTCGTCTTGTCAGAGAAGAGAAGCAAATAAATGTTAGGTACAAAACCAGTATAAAATTATATGTTACCCACACTTGAGGCATCAAGATATAGAATTCTGTTTGTATTGAGGTGTGAGATACCAAGTTATGAATGAACTATGGAGCGGGAATCTGCTTTTGGCCAGCAACATATCTGAGGTAATTAACTTCTAAAATATTTGATAATCTAGTGCTTCAATATTTTAAATATATGCATTCTTTTGAGTCAGTCAAAAAGAGATTTTTTTTATACACAAGTAAAAAAAGAGACAGTGAGCCTTACTGCTGACATGTAATACAAAACAGGGCCTCAGGGATATTTTTCTATTTTTTTATTTTTAAGTGGCCTCATAATTCAAGCAATTAAATTAGATTTGACTCAGGATGATGGATAAAGTGGATTTATTGGCTGTTCTGACTGACAACATAAGTCTCATTCCATTACTGAGGGAATTTTTTTTTGTTTTAAGGGCAGAATATCTATCAATATGTGACAGAAGGCTTACTAATGAAACATGTTGTGTCATAAATGTCAGTAACTGCCTATTAGAATCTCTGAGATGTGTGATCATTTTGACTGTCTTCAAATTAATAACATGCTGTTTGTCAGCTTGATGGACCCTCAATTAGCATAAGTGATTCACTGAATTTTGCTCCTCTTGAGTGATATTAGGTTATCTTGATTAAGAAGGAAAATTGGCATTATTAGTGCCAAACACTGCTAAAATCTGATACCTTCAGAGTCTCAGAGTCAATTTAGGATTCATGTGTCCTTCATGGCAGAAAATGAATGTTCAAATTGAACTTGGCTCCTGTAAATCTTGTTGTAGACACAGATGTGTAACAGGAAAAATCTCATCTAGAAGTGCCCAGGTATACATACAATATGGCTATTAACTTCAAGAAAATCTTCCATTTAGCCTAAATGCATAAATTAACAACTTGCACAGGGAGTGATGATGCCCTATTTGTTTTTTAGAGCAAATTAAAGGATGAAATTTTCATTAAGGAAGTGGAATTGCTGCAAGCCATAAGCACGCAAAGAAAATTAATCCCTTAAACTTCTTTACGTTGTATGTCACATACACAAGACCATATTTTTAGATTTTTCTATTCTAGAGGATATTTTCATTCTTACCTAACAAGGAGAACATGTAATCTTCCCATTTCTGATTTAGATGTTTCTGTTACAATGTCTATACATATGCAACAACATCAGCATCCACATCATTTGTGTAGATGACAATTCACAGCGCAGTTAGTACTTCATGTTTGTGAAAATAGTTTTTTCAATGTGCAATAATGCAAACAATTTGATGCATATTTAGATTATATTTAAAAATATCTAGAATACGCCTAGAATACGAATGGCTCCTTGTTGCAAGATATTTATGCACATAGCTCCCTACAGAGATCCCCAGCTCACACCCTACAGAGATCCCCAGCTTCTCCCAGAGATCCCCAGCAAAATGGGTTGCTCAAATAAGCAGCCTAGGCTTAAGCGCTGCTTCTGCTGCTGGGAAAGTGACTGAAAAATTTCAGTCTTTCTCTGGTATTAGCTACTGAGGAATCACGGGGCTTGGGATTGTGTTCAGGCCCGTCTAGTCTATGGGGTATTGGCTCAAATAAGATCATCCATCGAGTGTCATGCTTAAAAGTGAAGATATTTTTATTTTGAGAAGCAAAGATACTTAAAGTCAGAAGCTTCAAAACAGAAGATATTCTAATTAAGGCATTAATAGGAGATTATATGCTGACATTGCAAAGCAATATAGCTGAACTCTTCAAGGAGATAAGCAAACCTTTAACAATATTGGGCCATAATTACTCCAATAAATATAACTTTAAATACGGGATTTAAAACTGGCTTTTAGCATTTACAATTAGACCTGCATGATGAATTAGATGAAGGATCTGCTATGATTTGTGTGTAGTTGTTATTTTGACAGACCTTGCGGTTCTTTCTTATCCAAGCAGAAAAGCAATTGGATGTCTGTTCTGTAGAGATAACCGGTTATTACAAGCAGATATTCCATGAACACCCTCTATATAACACACACACGGAAAAAAAAAAAAAAAAAAAAAGTTATTTCTATGGCAGTATTTAGGGAAAACTCTGTGAGCAAAATTTATAGAAATATGCCACTTGTCAGAGAAGAGTCATTCTGTTTTAAGAACAGAATACCTAGACATCATTCTGTTCTAGTTTAAATATAATAGTTATATAAATTTGGATGCCCAGATTTGAGCAAAAGTCGGTTATTTTGTTTGCTTGTTTAAAACAAAAGGAAAAATGATACACACAAAACTTCTAAAATAGGTTGGGGTTTTTTTTCCTTTTCTGATGATGCAGGACTGATATAGCATATAATGCTGAAGTCACAAACGTCATGTGCTGCAATGCTTCTTGTGGAAGAAGTACCAAGACAGGATGTGCATAAAGGAGCTAAGAAATGGGATGCCATGTCATCCACTTTTGTTGAGATGCACATGTATGTCAAGTGTATTTGAATAACTGAATCTCTTTTTTCTAAGCATGTAGTTTTTTCCAAACATGCCCTTCCTGTCTCTGAAAACCTAATTTAAAATTATTTGTCTTAACTGAAGCAGTTAATTCATTCCTAGGTATATTTATACATTTATTGCACAATTATACGAGTTTCCTACAGCATTAACAACTTGTAAATCACTTCTCAGGAGATTATTTAAAAAATTAATGAAGATGATTGCTGCATGTAAAGGATACTGAACAGCAATTATGTTTTAGAAGATATGCATGTATTTATGATATGGAAATTCAGCTATGAAACTTATCTGTCTTCTGTTTTAATTTTTGCTTTAATTGAAAATTGACCCTTACATACACAAGCTTTTTAAAGTTGTGATATAAGGAAAAGAAAAAATTTAGAAACCAAATTTTTTAAAAAAAATTAATATTTCATCATGTATATGCATTCCATTGGAGAAGAAAAAAAAATCTATACATAGTTTAAACACATTTTATGGATGTAAATTCTCACATGTGAAAGCTATAGCATGCAAGATTTTATATTCAAATGCACATTACAGTGAAACTATACCATGTTAAAGCATAGAATAAAAAAATATTAATGAAGTCCATTTTCTTGAGGGTCCTCAGGCAGACCCTTAGGGAAGGGATTTCTTGCTCAGCCAATGTGACTGGTGTGGTTTACAATGCTCCAGAGGGGCCTTATGGAGAAAGGTAGCAGGCAGTCATTAGAAAGACGAATGGAGCTAACACAGCCTTGACTGATGGGGAAGGTGCCTTTACCATAGACTTTTTGTGGCTCTTTCAAACAGCTTTGTTTTGCCTTCCATTCAGGTCGGATATTAAGCCACAGACTGTGACACCAAATCTGTAAGGATCTGCAGGTCCCCAGAGTGCAGTATTTTTCACAGATAACGTTAGCATACTGAAGGTCATAACACGCATCTGAAACCGAAATCACTCATGTAGACTGTTTAACAAATCTTCTGTTCTTCCCGTTGTCCTCTCTCTCCAGTTCTATTACATTTCAGAAATTAAAATTAAAGCGAAACTCCATAATGTCCTCTCAGGTTCTTCTAAAATATTGAAAGTCTTTATCATCTAGCAATTTGAAAAGTAGTTACATATCTATTTACTATACTAACACTCTTAAGTAGACCACAGAGACCACTCCTTTGTGGAGAGAATACAGGTAACAACCTGAAGGACCAACTGCTACTTTTCCACAAAAAACAGGTGTTCCCCCACTATTCTGAGAATTTCAGAGTCCCTTGATCTCACTTATAAACCTGCAACTGCTGCTATGCTATAATTTCTCATACATCTGCAAAAACACCAGCAGTACACATTCAAGAGGGCAATATGCTTTGGAAAGATTCCCAGTGGATCTATCACTCTAACTTAGTAGCGTTCTAACCTCGCAAAAGGACATGAAAAAGTAATGTGGAATGGCTGCACCTTCATTTTGCAACCTGAGAGTTTGTGTAATATTTTAATGGCAGGTTGCTGGAATTATTTGCTTACTTGCAGAAGGACAGACAATTAACCATCACTTTTTCTTCCTCATCTATTTCCTCCTCATCTTATTTCAGCTGGTTTCTCTAAGATAGTCACCAAAAATTTACATTAGGGTGATTAGATCCTCTAGCCTTTACTCAGTTAACATTCACATTCATTTTGATGTGGTCATTTAACAGTCATGTACTGAAATTCAGTGTAAGATAAATGAATGCATCAAGCATAAATGTTTTAGATTCATCTTTCCCAAACTTAACAAAATAATTCTACTCACAATTGGTTTCAGTGGGACTATATGCGGAATGATGTACATTGGCAGCAGATACAGGTTGAGTGTATGTAAAATCTACATCGCTCTTCATTAAGCTGTCATTATGTACCATCATGTCTCTAGCAGGTTATTTAATGGGTGCAGACTACTCTGCGTGATGTCTGTTGCTGTCTAACAAATATAATCTGCAATATGTGTTTCCCTCAGGTTATCTGAGAATGTTGGGGTCGCTCTTCTTATATTTTAATCTCTCAAAGTTAATGAAAAATATACAACACAACATCCAAAACCATATATCAATTACTTCCTTGGTTTCAGAAAAATACATGTCTGCAGCCATAAAAAAAAATAAATGAAAAAAAAAAAATGTATTTTTGTGTATCCTTAAAATTCTGAAAAATACTGAACCACTTCAGAATTGCAATTGTGGTAAGAAATCTCTGAAGTGCATCTAAATACTAGTGTCTTTTAGTGCATAGGCTGATCACTGCAAGCCTTGAAATTTGTGTCATTCCTCTCTTGCTAAAAATCTGTTCGCTTTCATCAGAATAAGCTAACTAATGTATCACTTTTACATAAATTCTTCTGGTATTTGATATCTTAGATAATCTTACTGCTGAAAAGTAAACTCATGTGATTACCTGCTCTTTTCCTAACCTTCTTTAGAAAGGTCACAAAGTAGTCTGTAGTCTCTAACAATGCTCCACAACTAGTTAGCAATTTTGAAGAAAATGAAAGACAAAAAAAAGAAGGTAAATTACACTTTTTTAAAGATCTCCTTCCTATGTAAGAAAGAAGTTTAGAAATTTGAGGACTTATTTAATTTCATTCTTACATTTTGTATGGTCTATTACTAAGTGAAGTTGGAAAAGAAAAAACAGAACTAATTGACAGAATTAAAAGTTTATGTATTTCATAATCTCTATCACATGTGGCAAGCTAAAAACTGTTGATTTGAAGCACAGAAGAAAGTTCACTTGTTTGTTTTTTTTGTCATGATATTTATGTCACTGCACCCTGCATAGAGAAAACTTCGATAAGTCACCTTTCTCCCAGAACTCCTGGTATGACCAAGTGTAAACTATTATATTCACATGAGAAATAATTATTTCATTACCAGAGCAATGACTACCCTCTGCCTCAGAGAATGATATTTTAACATCTTTGGCAAAAACTCTGTGGTGCTTCATCAAAGAAAACTAACTTATAATTAGTGTTTGACCTAAGAACCAGCCAAAACAAATTTCATCATCTGAAAGTACGAAAGCAAAAGCTGTGCTAATAGCAGAAACATCCTTAATTACTAATCTTGTTTCTGAGGTGGATGAATTGGCATCTACTTTTAATTCAACACCCTGTAATTCGTGAAAAAGAAACACACCAAATTATACCAGTTAGATTTGAAAAGAGTTTGCAAGAAAGAGTTCCCTGTGATGCATAGAATTTATTCTTCTGAGTCAAGAAACTTGATATTTTACATAGAATCATTGAATCATAGAATCATAGAATAGTTAGGGTTGGAAAGGACCTTAAGATCATCTAGTTCCAACCCCCTGGCTGAAGCAGGGACACCTCACACTAAACCATGCCACCCAAGGCTTTGTCAAACCTGGCCTTGGACACTGCCAGGGATGGAGCACTCACAACTTCCTTGGGCAGCCCATTCCAGTGCCTCACCACCCTAACAGGAAAGAATTTCTTCCTCATATCCAATATAAACCTCCCCTGTTTAAGCTTTAACCCATTACCCCTTGTTCTGTCACTAGAGTCCCTAAGAGTCCCTTCCCAGCATCCTTATTAGGTCCCCCTCAGATACTGGAGGGCTGCTATGAGGTCTGTTCAGTTTACTTCAAGATTAAGACAATTATTAGCCGAATTTCTGGCTTTGCTTCAGTGGCTGTAGTGGTTACATCTCTCCTGACTCTGCTTGTAGCTCATGTGCTAGACACGTGTTTATGTCTTGACATGCAAGGTGAGTCCTACTACAAATTTCAGTTGCTGTATATCTCTCTTACGAAGTGTTAAGTGTTGCTAAGGAGAACATGATGTAGTAATACAGGCCTGGAACAAGAACCTCAATCTGTTAAGGCTTCAACACTCTTACATTCTTTTCTGAGCTTCTTTGTAGATTTTTTTTTTTTTAATTTTCCTCTGTTTTGGAGGTAATCAAGTGCCAAAATCATCTTAGCATCTCTGTGGTTCATCAGCTGGTCAAGTTTATCACTCATGCTCCTGATAAAGTGCTCTGGAATCCTATAGTGTACAGAAGTAACAGGATGAAAACAATTTGTAGTCACAAGCTGTTGTGTTGTAACTTACCAACTCTTCACAGCTAAGAATCAGGTGGAAGAATTTAGAAGAGTGCAGTTTTAATGCAGGATTCAGATGAACAGTCATGTTTTGACTACAAGATTTTCACCAAGATGTCCAGATACGACTTGTCTAGGAAAACACCTAAGGAAGAGGTAGCTTCTTGTTAGAAGATAAAGTTTGAGTTTACTGTTTCATGCAAATATGTAAATGCAAAGATATAAATTTGTTCTTCTTTTAATGGAGAATTGCTGTGATTTCTCTGCATTATCTGATCATAAATATTGATTTGAATCTGTTACCACTAGAATGTTTCCTCTGTGAATATTTATTCTGAGGTTCTCAAGGGTTTAGTATAAGACTAATTTAAAACAGTAAGGTGTTTAAGATCCATTTTATACCATGCAGTTTCAGGGTAAAAAAATGATAATGGAGAATGCTGTAACTTTAGCTCTCAGATCTCTTCTTCAGGAGGAGTGCTGGTATTTCTGCCTGAAAAAACTTACCTGACTTTTTTGTAAAATTTATGACCCTTATTGGTCTGCTGTTAGTGTCTATAGTAGAAAGAACTGTTTACGGCTGTCTTTGGTGAGTAGGGACTGTGGGTGCCAGCAGTGTCAGCAGTTGCCACTGGCAGCCTCTATCTACCTCAGTGCTTCAGTGGGTAGAGTGAAGCACTAAAGTGATCTGTATATGATGAGTGAGTGTCATCTAGGAACTTTGCAGTAGTTCATTATCCAAAAGTCGTGATTCTTTCACTGACCTTTTCCAGGAAGAGGTGTCTGCAGTGGAGATGGGGTTTAGTTAGCTCTTAAGTGCTCAGTTTCTCTGAGAAAGTTTGCTCTTCACTTAAAGCCATGTGGTAAGATTTATGGTGTCCTCTCTTCCAGTGAGCATGTTTCATAGGCTGATCTCTTGAGGAATCTTTGCAGTACAGAAATAAAACTTGATATAGTGCAGGAGACTTATGGTTTCATGACCTAATACCTCAATAATAAAATACAGCAAGTAACAAAAATGTGTCATGGGTACTAGACAGAGTTGCTTATTGGTAGGTTATGATACAGTTTCCTCAAGAAGGGTTGGTGTTATGCGTTACTTGAGCACAGGGGGATTTTTTTTATTGTCCAGTTTGTTTTCCTTGTAACAGTAAATCGTACAAAGCGGATTTAGTGGAACCAGAAGTGTATCTTCATGGTGGTTTTAAACAGACCACTGTACTGGGACATTATGCAGTACAAAATAGTTTTGTTTCTCAAGGTATTTGCTTGGCTACACTGCCACACTAACTTCTGTGGCTTCCAGACATGTTGTTTATGCCTGGACAACAAATAAAATAGTCACAGTAGGTGTGCACTTACCTTTAGGGACAAGTTGCAGTTAAATTCAAAGATCCTGAAATGTGCTGTAATCTTCACATGATAGGAGCATTTTGCTAGAAGAGCCAAATGGAAAAAGAAGAGATATAATGCAAGCAATCATAGGGACACTTTCTTCGAAAGCTGTTCAGTTGCTTAATTCAGAATCAGTAGTGTATTTTAAACTACCTGTGAGTTAGACAATTTTCCTGACACCTGGTCATGTTTGTGTAGTGAATGATGTGACACATTAGGCATCTCAAATTAAAATGTGTGTGTTAAGAATATATGATTCTGGTTCCTGTAGAGTTAATGTTCTGAGGAGATCATTGCTGGCAAGGAAACTTGCTGCAGAGCTCCACAACATAGTGTCAGATCTGCAGATTAAATCTCACCTTAAGATGCTTGATTTCATACATGTATCCCCACATTGGTTAGACTGTTTTCCCTGTGCTGTTTATTTGGCTATCCTTAAAATCCTCACTCTAAGACAGTTTTGGTTTTGTTTTTGTGTTTTTTTTTTTTTTTTTGGTTTTTTTTTTGTTTTGTTTGTTTGTTTGTTTTTGTTTTTGTTTTTTTTCTTTTGCATTTTTTGGGAAACAGTGTTAATGCACTTTCCAGTTCTCCGGTGTGTCTAGCCTAAAACTGAAAGATCATGTTAAGGCTTGCTAATCAGGGTCGTGTTTCCATTTTTGTGATGTGGATTCACACACCATTTTCCAATTTAGAACTTTATGTCATTCAGAATTCTTTGCATTCATCTAATTTCTGTTCAAAGTGAATGTGTAATTTTGCCTTTATCTACCCTTGTTAATTAGCCACTAGCGTCATCAGTCTTGTACGGAAATATATCTGCGCTCACCAAAAGTACTTTGTATGTAGGGGTACTGTGCCTGCAATTTGAGAAACACTGACCTAATGAAAGAAAACATGTCTTTCTCCTCTTTGAAAAGCTAAGAAAACTGTATTTTATTATCTGAACTCTTAAAGGTAACTCTTGCCTTTAAGATTGTGAGCCCTTTTAAAAAATGTGTTTACTTCAAGTGTTACCGGTGATGTCTTTCCTGAAAGTTAGCTGAATGTACTTGTCTTGCTGTCTTAGCTGAAGAACAGCAAGAATATTTGAATCCAGGAATTTGGCACTAAATTAGAAATGCTTTCTCACCTCTTAAGATAACGGCCAAGAGATTTATCTGTATGTGATCTGTGGCTAAGGACAGAAATTAGTATTAATTTGTTGTAATATCTTTTATGTTTGGGATAAAAGTAAGAGATTATTTGCAACATTCTTTGTTATAAAACATACTATGTTGTAATTTACTGACTTAATTTTGGTTTCTATATAGAAAATAAAGCTTTCAGGTTTTTATACAGCAGATTACTGTAAAGTTGGTAGTGATATTCTAGGAACCAATTTAGCCACTGTCCTCAGAATCTTGTCTCAGCTTTCATCAGGGTCTCCTTGCACTTTTCTTATCACACTTTTTAAAAAAAACAAAAAAAAAAACCTAAAAAAACCCCAACACCCCCCCCCCCAAAAAAAAACGCAAGTTTCCTGCCATTATTTCCTCTTTTCCCGTTGTACCTCAAAGGCTTATAGGTTCTTCCTTTCTCCTTCAGCCCCTGCATCCGCAATCAGGGCGAAGATCTCCAGGTAGAAGTGTCTCTCCTCCTCACCATTATCCCCTCTGCTCCCTTACTCCCCTACTTCCTAGTTCTACAATTGCTTTGTTCTTGCTGATGAACTTTGTGTCTCATGGGGCATGTAGTCCTGTCTACATCCAGTGCTGGGCTAGACATGATTTGTTTTCTTTTAATGCAGCAGAGCAATGCACAAAGAGAGGAGAGAATCTCTATGCTAGCCAGCTGTTTGCTGCTGGATACATAAGAGTGCACTTGAGCCTGAGATATGGCCTTTAGACATTTCTCTCCTATTTCATCCTCTCTGGCCTAAAGTTATTGTTAATGTTGCTATAAAAAAGAACTCTTGGTGGATAAGCAAGAGGGAAGCAAAAACCAGAGTATGATATGTCTTGGGCTTCTTGCCACCCTCTTCTCCTCCCTCCACTGCTTCTCATGAGAGCACCAGACTCTCCAGTTTGTAAGCTGCTATATTAAGAAACTGTATACTGGAAGATACAGCTTCAGCAGCTCTACAGGCTCAGATCAAGCTCAAAACCACAGAACTGCTTAGTCCTGCTTTGAGCGAACTGTAAGTTATTTCCTGCTCCTCTAACCATGTGACAGCTCTCTATGAGCACATCTAAGATGTGGTCATTCTTTGTAAGTAGACATTTTTTTCCTTTACTCCCCCTGAGTCAGCCAAAGCAAATAGAAACATCACTTGGCTTATAACACTAAACACAAAAGCATCCAAATAAGCTCCTCTCTGTAAAACTGTGCTCAATTTTGTGGTTAACTGGAGAGAGGAAGAGAGCTATGAACATCCTGTAGTGGTATGTGTTCTGTGCAATACCACAGGCAAAAGCTTCCCCTTGTGTTTGCAAAGAAGGAAGCAGTAGTTCGTGATGAATAAAATGCAGAGTTGTTTTTTCTTTATTTGCCTTTAGTTTGAGTATCTCAGGTATGAAATACATTTTATAACTGAGCACACAGAATTACGCATTTATGCATTTGTTTTTAGTAACCTGGCAATCAACAATTTTTAAAAACTACTGGGTTTGGGCCTTAGTTTTGTGCGCAGTTTTATATCAACCAGTATGTTTTGGCCATACAATAGGTGTTTTCATTTTGGCCTCTTTAAGTGTTACACTGCACTGTTAGCAGTATTCTCAGTTTGTGTAACTGGAACTGTAAGACCATACAAGGTTTTAAAGTGTCATTGCAACAGAGCATGTTGGTTGCCCTTGATCTCTAGACCTGAGGGGTGATTCAACAATCCACTTAATTAAAAAAAAAGTAAAATTTAGTTTTGTCTTTGAGAGATTTGTCCATATCATATTCAGGTGCCAATTTTTAGATACTTGAGAGGCTGCTATTACATCTGTATCGCTGTTCAGAGCATGCTCTTCCCTTCCTTAGTCCACATATCTACAATTATAATGCATTATGGTTTTGTTTGATAGGATGGAAGGAGATGGATTTAGTGCTAGATATTTCTCTAAAGAGATGTAGATCTTACTCCATGTCATGTTTTTCAGTTCATCTTTTTATGTCATTTAGGAGTTATCTCTCTTCAGTGCTTCAGTTCTTCACTGAGACTTTTCCTTAACAGTCTTTTTGAACATCTCTGGCTTTTGTTGCCTGTAAACAGCAAATCCTGTCTGTTCCTCTGCCCTCTATTTGTATTGTTTAGATGAGGGTTGCTTATTGAACAGGTGTTTCTGGTGCTGCTCCAGGCTTTACCCTGTGTAACTAGTGGGACCATCCCTTGTGCTAGCCATACCTGTCTGGACTATACCTTTCTGTCTCTGATAACCAGAACTGACAGGCTCAAAACGTGAGTTACACACCCAGGGTATATTGACGTTTAGTGGCAGAAGGATGCATCTTGTTCTTTCTCTCTCCTCTGGGCTGTGCTAAGATATTGGTGCTAACAAACTTAAGTAACCACAGCACTGTTCTGTGGCTGTCCATGGTGTTTAATATGTTGGCACACTTCCTGGCTAGCTTGTACTCAATTTATTCAGCATGCTTTTAGGAAGTAGGATGGTGTGAACACAGTTTCTAATAGGCAAAATGGGTAGGGCCATTCTCACCCAATTTGTGTTGTGTTGAGAGGAGAGAGTTCGTTCCTCTGTGCAGATGTGCATTCTGCTGCACCACTTGCTATACCACTTGCTATACTACTTGCCATCGCATCCACGGAGTACCCCTGGTTGTATTTACTAATATTAGCACAACCAGTGAAAGTTGCCAGAAGCCAAAAGGATGGGGAGGCAGAAACTACCTGTTCTAGCACTGTCAGTGGTACCTCACTGGGTAAGGGTCAGCTCTGCTCCTGTTCTCATATATCCTCTGTGACATCAAGCTGGAGTCAAACCTGGGTTTCCTGCCAGCAACAAAATTCAGTCTTGTCCCTCTGCTCCTAGAAATTGCTTTTGGAGCCTGAGAAAATGCGGGTGACTTGAAGTTTCCAGCAGACGAAAGTGTGCTTGTGTGTATAACAACCTAGTGCAGTGGACAAATTATCAAGTGTATCTGAGACTGATATTGTGAACATGAGCTGAAAAGGTTCCTGATCCTCTTCTCTGATTTCAAGAGGGAAAAAAAAACCAAATTTACTTTCTGGTAAAGAAACTTGTAGCTGTGCTTCTAACAGACTGCATTAGGTACAGCAGGGGTGACCTTAAGGGCTGCTGCATTTCACTTACTGTACTTCTTGATTACAGAGCACTGGCCTACCAAGAAAAAGAATTCCTGTCTAGAGCTTTCTTTTGTGATGAGCAGTTTGTTAGTAATACAAGGAAAGTTTTGTGCGTCTTCAGAGACTCAAGGGATGTGTTGAGGTCTCTTGGAATCTTCCCTGCAGCTGCATTTTGGAGTGTTTTAGCATTTTTCTGTCAGTTCAGATGCAACAATTTGTTTCCCACTTCAACCCCAGTGACAATTCTAGGGTGTGAAGTAGGATAATTTACGATAGTTTACCCATCAAATACTCTCTCTGTTCTGGTGTCTCGCCTCAATCATTGGTTCTGTCTGGGATGTCTGGGTTCTGTAGACACTTCCCTGAAGTTTTTGTTTTATCGTTCTTATTTCCCCCCTGTAGTGTCTTGTGATCTCCTTTTCTGCCTCAAGCTGTATTTTTTTCCAATATCAGTTTTCATAAATCAGCGCTGGCAGGAACTGGACCCCTGGTGATGCTTGGTGCTGTACAAGCGCTTCTCCCACAGCAGGTAGTCTTTGCTTCAGAGCAGAGGAGAGATAGCAATCCATCATGGATTTAGAAGTTGAGTGCTTTTAGCCTTAATTTCACGATGGTGACTTGAATGCCAATTCTAGCTTCAGTAATTGCTCTAGCAATGAAGTGATGCAGTGCCAATATTCATATCGCTAGAAATAACTTCTTCTCCGAGGTCACCCCATACAGACAATGTCACTGTGATGCAAGTCTTAATAAGCAAAGGGTGTTCCATAGTTGGCTTATTCTGAATAAACAAACCAGCCATAAATAAAGATATCTGCCATGAATCATCAAGGCTGGTCTTTGACTTCAGGTGCTTTGGGCACTTTGTTGAAGTGTAGCATGGAGCCTTCATTTGTCAGAGTAACCTGGTCCTGAAGTGAGGTGACTGATGGCAGTTTTTTGACTCTGGGATCCTTCACAGGACTATAGTGTTTGTAGAACTGAAACTTTTATGTGGGGATTAGCAGATTTAGAGATGTTAGTTCCACATCAGCTAATACAAAACTCTTGGGTTCAGTATTATATTGCACATCACATGGTGGATGCCAGAGGCCTTCTTCTGAAGGATGTACTTTTGAATACAAATGTTCTACAGGACACTTTCATCAGTGAAGCTGGCTAGCCTTTCAGTCCATTCTGTAGATCTGTTTCACCTTCTGTAAATATTCCATGTGCCCAGGAGTGGATTCTAGACTACAAAGAAATCAAGATTACTTCCTCTCCTCCTTCCCTGCCCAGGCTTGCTTGAGGTCTTGCTGTGTTACTGGCACACTTCCTCCCACCCCCTTCCATCTTCCTGTAGGAAGATCATCCTGGTATTGAAGTTTCTGACAAACAATCCCTAGATCTTTGGAGGACGCAGTTATACAGACTTTAATCTGATGTTCATAAATATACCTTGCTAACCTCTAGCAACCTATTAGTGCATTGCAGTTAAGTAGGATCCCATTTGTGTGATTAGTTTTTCCAGGAGACTTGGGGAGATACGTATTTCTATACTCATATGAAGTCTTTTGAGTAGGGTGCTATTTTTCTTGCACTCTTAATCGGTTAGTAATCAGCCTGTTTTCTCTAAAATGTACATTTCTGGGGCTCACACTATTTTTCATATACTCACATCATCAAGAGCTTGCTGTTGCTGTACTAACAAACTGAGGCTGTGCAGGTGCTCAGAGCAATTGGTGTAGTTAACTGATCACAAAGGAAGAAAGTATCCATACAAAACATAGAACCCCCAGTGTTTACAGTGAGTACCTTCTTTTAGTCATTGAGGTTAAAGTTACATCAGTGCACTTATGGAGGAATATCTCATTACCAAAGGTGTTACACATCTGCAAAAGTTAATCAGTATGTCATTAATAACCTTTTGGTTTTCCCTTCTGTTTAAAGGTTACAGCCAGTATAAATGAACATTTTCATTCTGTTAGTGTAGTGTAAAAATGTACCTGCTGTCTTTATGCTGTCATAAAAGCACTGTAACTTATCATCGCATAAGTGGAGGTTTTCAGCTAAGTGACAAACACTTGACCTTACAGTAAGGCTGTTGCCAGTTCTCCTAAGCAGCACGAGCCGGTGGCACATGGTGTGTGTTAGCTTAATTATCAACTCCAGAGCAGATTGAGACTTGCAGAAAACTAGTTCAGGAACTGAACATATAATGCTTCAAATCTAACTATTGGTTAGGGTGATGGTACTGACTGATTGGATGCCAGTGCAGTTGAAATTGATTTGGATTAGTATTTAATTTTCACTGGGATCAAAAGCAAAGCTATCTTAAGATCTTTTTCATTAAACTTATTATTTTGGTTCAACTTGCTGTATTTAATTCAGACAATACTCACCAGAAAGAGTGAAGGTCAGTTTCAGACCTAATATTTCATCTAAATGTTTTTTGGAACAAATATTTTTTGTCCTAAAAGGTTTTAAAATATCTAAACTACTGTGTTCATGTTAAAATAATATTGGTGTGACTTTGTGGGTTCTAAAATCCTGTAGTGATCTAATAAATACTGATTTTTCTTAATTGTAAGTTTTGTTTCTAACCCATGATCTAGTGCTACGTCAGTACTGTTGTAAGTAGGGTGAAGTAATTTTTATATTATCTGTAAGTACAGGCTGGTATGCACTCTTAGCTTTTCAGGTAGCGTAGTTGTTACTGCTGTTACACAATGTTTACAAATTATGAACAGGAACACAGCAGTACTGGAGAGATAATAATCTTTGGTGGGGATGCTTTTGTTCCACCCCATCCAAACATATTCATATTTAAGAATAAAAGATTGAGTGCCAGCTGCCCCTGTTCCTCACTTCTGCGTGTGGTTCCTCATTAGAACCGCTGTGTGAAGTTGTACTACCAACTCTGCACTGCAGGAAAAAAATAACTGTTGTGGGATTTATACTGGAAACTGGTGACTGGACATGGATGCCAAGTGTTGAGTGTAGAGGAAAAATACATGGTGCTGCCTTTTTTCAGCAATTTTTTTGTTGTATAAACAAACGCTTTAAATGAGTAGATCTTTTACACTTTGTGCTGTTTTGGTTGTGCCCAGGAGAACAGGCAACATTGTGATAAGTAACATTCTGGCTCTTTATGGAGCTGCAGAAGAAGTTTGACTTCAAGGAAGGAGCTTTCCCATTAATCCTTTGTAAAAGAACCTTGAAGTATGAGGTGACAATTGCCTTTACTGACGGACTGGGTGGAAATAGGAGTAGAGTGCTGGGATGATTTTCTTGATCCTTATGTACTAAGGCTTAATGGAGTTTTGTTGCTCAGGGGTCAGGGTTATCCTGGAAGAGACCACTGAGAAGTGCCAGGTAGGTGGGAAACTGCTTTTTTTCCTTTTGCCATTAAGTTTTGGATTGCTTGCTTTATACTCCTTATTCTTCCATCTTAACAATCAAATGCTAAACGTGTAATGGTGACTTAAAAAAGCATTGGTAAACTTGCTAAAAGAATTTACAGCTGTGGTTTGTCTGAAAATAGGTGAGTTACCTTAAGCCTGAGATTTACATGGAATTGGCCAGGTCAGATCACCATTCTATGACATTGCTTCCAAGCTTTTAAAGTTTGTTTACACATGGGTGGATTTAAGTGGCTTTTGACCTCCACAGTGCATTGATAAATGCAGTGCTTTGGCCATACAAAGGAGCCTGTACTGACAGTGACAGTTGTAGCTGTTAGCGGTAATAAAAGTCAGTTTACTCAAAGGATATCCCTCATGGTAAAAGAATATATCTCAGCTTCCGTATCTAAAACAGTTAACAGGCTATCAGCTATTATATAATGTTCATGCATTGGGGAGAAAACTAACACTAGTGATA
>JBCJKH010035963.1:5730-20652 GCA_039877255.1 Loriculus beryllinus
CATTACACAATAACATTGTACTAGCACTTAATTCATACTAATTGCTACCAGTCATCCGACCAAGTACCAGAGCTAGCCTGAAGCAGAGCTGCTGGAGGTAGACAGCGTAGATGTCAAGCACATAGCATCACTTTGCTTTTATATTGGGCCTCATAGCTTGCTAATGCAGACCCACCACTTGCTTTTTCTAGAACTAAAATGTCTTCAAAATCTTGTTTCAGCAACTTTCTCTTCCCCTCCATGGTAATATCTTGCCCACCATTTATGGTACATTAATCATTCCCTTGCACTTCTGTTAACCCGTCATCAAGAGAAACCAAAATCAAGCCAAGCCAATAATAATAAAAAAGTGCCTCCAAGCCATGTAATAAAATATGTAAATAAGCAATAAAATAAGCAAATGGGAAAGATCAGCAGCAATGCATAAGGGGGTGTGACGAAGCTGAGAGACACAGGGACTGAGCTTCCAGGGACATGGAAGCTGCTAAGAGAGCAGTTTTACGTTCCAGCCCCAAAGCCAGCACTGTAAAATTCCATTTGAATTTTCTCTTTTTTTTTTTTTTTTAGCTGGAAGCTCAAACACTGCCACATGCTGATAGTGATAAATCCAAAAAGGCAGAACCTTTGCAAAGCAATTTTTATCAACACTAAGAGGATGCTGCCTCAGCAACCTGGAGAGGCACAAAACGTTGAGCTTCCTGTAACACATATGGTAATTTTTGTTAAATTTTTGATTGAGTGGTGAATTTAGTGCTGTATTGTAGAGTCTTACAGCTGCTTGTGTTCACTGCTAATTATGGAATGGTGTTAAAAAGGCAAGACAATGTTAATAAAATATTTAACCCTTGGGCAGGGTGTTATGGTTCTAAAAGGCCTTTCCCACATTGTGTCTTGTGCAGTGAGAGCTCTGCAGTGCAAAATCACTTCTTATAGCTGAGAGAATGACATTGACAGAGGTCAGCTTGGTATAATGCAATGAAGCCAATAATCTTTTAAACTTCATTGCTTCTGTTAGACACTGATCTCCATCATTAGGTGCCTAAAAAGTTTTAAGAGATACTGATCAACTCATGATAAAGTTAGTAAAAACTATGGCTTCACTGGTCTGTCAAAATGAGATTGCTTTCTCTATGATTCTTCCTCTGGCAAGAGTACACTTTGTTTATACCTACAGGGCAATTCCTAAAGAAAATGCAATGCTTTTAAGATATTAAGACCCTTTTACCCACAGTTCCTTCTAATCAAAATACTTTCCAGAGTGTTGAACATTTATACTGAAGTTCCCTTTAACCAAAACAACTTATCAAAGGCCCTGCACCCTTCACAAAACTCTCTTCCCTAGAGTAAGGACAAAATTTCCTGGCCCTATTGGTCAAACACCAACCTTTTCACGTGCTTGAGACCCATATTTCGTTACTTCCTCCTCCAGTCCTTGCTAGAAGCAAAATAGGTCCTACCTACCTTCAAACTTCTACCACTTCCTGTATCTTTAAATGAGCATATGCAACTCATGTTTTCCTTTTTAAGCTTCTCTCTTATCATGTACCCTCACATACTCAAAGACCTCTGTCCTATAACCCCTGACATCCTCAATATTCTTCCTGTCCATCCTAGTTTATGAGTTCGCGAACACTGCTGTCTGCATCCCCAGTCACAAGTTCAAGTCCCCTGATAGCAAAGCTGTTGCAGAGTGAGCACCAATTAGTTGTAACTTTACTGTTCATTAAGTATTATTGCTTCATATTTTTTTTTTTTGCAAATGGAGACACCAAGGTCAAGGATATCATCTGTTAATTTGTAAAATACTTGATATTTGGCTCACCAGTCAAACTCAGTTCCTCCAAACAGCTAATTAGGTTGTCTGGGTCATGCGAAGGACACTTGAGAAAGAAGGTGTCAGAGAATGAGCTGTAAAATGGAAGAATTACTCCACTAAACCAGTCTCTATGATTCTCTTTCCCCTGTAAATCTAACCAGAAATGTGTCTGCCACTTTACTAGAATATTGATATCCCTTATAAGAGATTATTTTCCATTTACGTATTAGCAACACTCACTTTGTGCTGGTCCTCATGTCTAGTCACGAACATTTACGCTTTTGCTAATACAAAGGGCCAGAAAGCCACAATGCCTGCAACTTTAATACAAACAGCTTGTTAGTACTGTTTGAGGATATCAGTATGAAGGCTGAGAGTATTTTAATAATACCTTGACCACCTTTCTTCTCCCAGAAGCTGCCTTTTTTCTTCCTGTATTTTCTTTTACTTTTCAGTCTTCCTCATTAAGGTATTAACAACACTGTAATGTGAAAATACTTGTAATACTGTTTCTGAGTTAATCAAGAGATGAGGAGACTATGATTGCAGTTCCTACCTCAAGAGAGAAAACTGACTTTGAAGGAGAAAATTTACCAGCAAACTTAAGAAATTTGCAGTTCAAGGTAATGCTGTTGGTTTATAATATCACTGCCTCAGTATCACCATGGACACACTATCATCTTTACAGGGATTTTGGAGATGTAGGCAGTTGATAATCTGGCAGAGGCAGCTCTATATGTCACTGTAACTCACAGAAACTAACTGCTAGCTAAAAAAGAAAAGCTTCATAATAAGAAAACTATTCGTTTAAAGCGTGCTTCAGGAAAGAAAGGATATTTATGAACAAAATCAGTTTGGGAGTTATACTAAATAGCTACCACTGAATAAGACTGACATTTCTTACAAAGATCTTGTTTCCCTAGTTGCAAGCTGTTTTTTCCTTTGTCCAGTATGGGCAGTGGCATCAATGTCAGACTGTTGCGCTCATGACTGATGCCTTAATGACTTACTTCTGTACTTTGTGATAAACTGGATGAATGTAACATCCCAATTTATTAAATCCTGAAGTACAGGAGATTACTACTGGTGAGAGTGTGGAGCCTGGTGAAAACCACACAGCAGTCATTACTAATGCATTCAGCACAGCCTTGGAGCCACTGTCTTTAGGTAACACCATCTGAATCCCAGAAAATGCTGATGAGGGACCTGAAAAGGGATGGTCTGTGTTTCTCTTGTATGGCCTTAGAGATGAAAGGCTAATTAAGTGTTTCACCAAGTCTAATCAGCTCAAATCCCTCTACACTCAATGGAGTCAGACATATAATATGCACAGAGTGACCCAGGGACTGTGATGTTCCTCCTTTCATGTAAGGAAGACTTATCTGGACACCTTAGAAAAATTCCTACAGTGAGGTAGAGGGAAACTGGCTTTCACAATAACCGAAAAATAAAATTACAAAAAAAGCCCACAAACAAACAAAAAAACCCCAAACAACAACAACAACAAAAAACAACAAGTAAAACAATGTCAAAGCTTTCATAAAACTTCTCTTAAGAACTTCAGTCTTTACTTGAAGAGATATAAACCAGAGCTTGGAATCTGGAGCTCTAATAACAAGTAAATTTGAGTCACTGAAGAAGTTTTAATTCTGAAACAAGCTCCTGAAAAAGAAGGCATTAATGTGCAACACAAGCAATGGAAAACTAAAGTTACAGCAGCCAGGACCGAGTGTTTGCTTTTTCTTTGTATCTAGAGACACAAACCTGGATGAATGTTTTAGTTCTGCAAACTCTCAAAAAGCTTAAAAACCTGGGTACAGCAGGCATGACTTAAACAAACTACAGTTCAAAAAGAGATAGAGAACTTCTAAGCAGTGTTTTATGGTCTTCATGTTAACCAAGATAGTTTCTTCCCTTACCCTCATTGAACATCACGTTCAATTTTAGATACCTGTAAGTGGTTTCTGTCAAACCAGCTGCTTACATGCTTCTGAACATTGTCTTTTCATAGGAAATGAGTAAGAATTGGTGCAGCCAACATGCGTTTTTTAAAACTGATGCTAAAAATATGTTGGAATTAAAGTCCTCTCCAATCTCAACTATCTTGTGATTGTGGAATACATTAGATGCCTATGAAAGCATGTGAAAATGATGGTTGAGAGCATAGATAGCTCAGTTCTAGGTGCCTGAGTTAGGGTAAATGAATTGTTTGAGAATTAACCTTGCCTTGAGGAATAGTTTATGGACTTCCCATTATTAGTACAAATACTTGGTTACTTTAACATACTGATGAGGTAGGACAGTGTATACTTGTATACTCAAATCCTCCACATCATTCTTTGCACACTTTTTCAAGTATTCATAATATTTTGAAGGGTCAAAATACAGGATTGACAGGGCTGTGATTCAATGTAAACCATCAACCATCCTTGATGCAACATCTCATTTTTACCCACCCCCCCTGAGTCTCGCTATATTTGGTGACCTTTCTGCACAGACGTTTTGTCTTGGCATTATGCAAGAATAAAGTTTATGAGGACAGGGAATAGTGTTGAAAGTAAGGTGGTCCACCCTGTGACCAGGGAGAAGGGAGGAAAAGATCAAGCCATTGAAGGAAAGTACAGGACAGAAAGGTCATTCTACCATTGTGAGGAAGCAGGACCACTGAGCTGAGATGAGAAGAGGTTGGCAATCATGACTTTCCACTGATCCTGGAGGCCCACCTGCCAGTGCTAACAGTCCATGATGACTCACTGATTTGAGCTGTCAGTGAAGCAAAAACTCATTCGTGTTTCAGCTCTCGTCCCTTGCAATATACATCGTCATTCCGGCTGTCCCTATATGTATTCATCCTCATTTTTTTTCCCTTGTTTGAGGACAAATTAAACAAAGCAGAACCATGAGCTTAGTACAAACGGTAAAGTTTTCCCTCTGGCTGGCAGAACATCTGATAGGGGTCTTAATTTGTGGGTTTTTTAGTATTAAAAGACAGCTGTTGTCTCCTGCAATTTGTGAGCCCTGCCTGAGCAATGAACAGATTGGACTTTCCTGAACTTACATTTATTATTATTATTAAATAGAATTTTGTGACGTCTGAGAGTTAATGCTGACACTGAGTTGGGTTTGTGATTTTATTTACTTACTTGATTCTTATTTATGAAGGCTTGGCCAGGTAGTGAGGCGCCTTGGTACTGAAATAAAGTATCATTAGAATCAAGCAAGGAAGCAAAGTGAAATAAAGGGGATGTGAATGCTGCTCACTTGATTATTCATTTAAATTGATTTTTCCTTAGTAGCTGAAAGAATCTATCAAAAAAACAAAGCCCAAAGAAAAGAGAAAAGTTGAGTTTAGAACCAGCTTTCTTGTAAGCCATTAAGTTATGTGATCTACAGTATCATTGTTTCCATCAATAGTAACAACAATATTTTTTTTGCCATGGATTTCAGCAGGAGAGAAGAGAATGACAAGCATGAAAAATCAGACCAATAAAACGAATGTCAGCAGTCATAATTAGTGCTTGCCACCTCCTGTAATTTCATCAAAGTATAGAAATCACTCATATGCTTAAAGCTCCTGGAATCCCATCATTATGAACAATTTATTTAAAAAAATATTTCTGCTCTGCATGACTGCAGAAGAAATCTTCTATCTACAAATTCCAACAGTTAAAGAAATAAAGCAAGCACACATATCTTAAATATATTCATTTTACAGTGATTTCATGAGTTGGTCATGCACTGTGTATGCTGAAATAATTAACAATCTCTTCTTTCACAACAGAGGCCAGACCTTCAGGTGCTAGAAATTGATCAAATGTCACTGACTGCAGTACAGCAGCTGAACCAAGTTGATTTGCAAATGTTAAAAGTATCCCTTCTCATTAAGAACTGTGACATTAATGTATATTTTAACAAGATAGATATTCTTGCAAATTTCAAATATTTATGCTTTTTGTCTCATTAGTTTCTCTTCCTGAGTTTTATTTTTCTGTGATCTAAACAAATTCTCCTTTTTTTTTTTTTTCTGTCTTTGTCTTGTACACACAGAAGATTTGTTTAATCTATGAAAATATGTTGGTGGGTGTTTTGCCACTAAGAACCTGAACTATTTAGTCTTGGAAAATGGTTCTAAACCCTGCAAGCAATGAAGTTATCATCCCTCAAGAACCTGCACTCTGTAAGTTGAGAGATCTATGAAGCTTTTCCTAATTTACCACAGAAGTGTCAGACGTTTTGTGCCTTGCCTGTTTGCTCTAACCTACTCCTGCCCCTCACAAGAGAAGCAGGAAGAATGTGCTCTTCTGTCTTAAGCAGGCCAGTTTGCTGTCCAGCTTACTAACTTAAGCAAGTAATGAAACCAAACCTATGCTTATATTCTGGGTTGCAAATGCTGCTGCTTCAGGTGATGACATGTACTTGTGGAGATGGTACTGACTTAAGCAAACTGGACTTGATGGAGGCTTCCCTGTTTGGCAATTGTCTCCATACAGGGAAGACCTGAAAAGAGAACACACATGTTTCTGCTAATGGGCTGTAGCCTGACCAGTGTACATTCAGATTCTTAAGAAGGTCTTGATCCAAATCCTCTCCTACAGTGGGACCAAGGTCTTCATTCTTCTAGTCCCTGCATCTGCCTTCCAAGACTTGGGTGTTGTGGTCAGGGCCTTGGCCAGTGAAGACCAAGGCAAAGAAGTTATTCAGAACCTCGGCCTTCTCCAAATCCTGTGTAGCCAGTTCTCCTGATAGCTTCCGGAAAGGGCCTATTATCCCTAGGCTGTCTTTTATTCGCAATGTACCTATAGAATCTCTTCTTGTTATCCTTCACATCTCTAGCCAAGTTTAATTCTAACTGGGCCGTAGCAGCTTTCCTCACCTGGTCCCTAGCTTCCCGGACAGCATCCCTGTATTCATGCCAGAGCGCCTGTCCTTGCTTCTGCCTTCTATAAGCCTCTTCTTGACTTTGAATTTTCCTCAGCAGCTCCTTATCCATCCAAAGAGGTCTCCTGGCCCCTCTGCTGCACTTCTTCTAGTTGGGATGCAACACTCCTGAACTTGTAGAAGGTGATTTTTGAATATCAATCAATAGTTGTGGGCCTCCCTGCCCTTTCGGGCTATATCCTAAGCAGGTTCCTGAAGAGGTCAAAATCTGTTCTCTTGAAGTCCAGGGCAGTGATTTTGCTGCACACTCTTCTCACTGTCCTGAGGATCTCAAATCAGATTGTTTCTTTTTGATCAGGCTTTTTTCTCACTCTCAATTTTGCTTTTAAATTTTCTTTTGCCTTTTTTATTTCATCTGTTATTTCCTTTCTTTAACTCTGCTTTTCTTTCCCCATCTTCCTCTCAGTGTGTTCATTGCCCATGTTGTATAGATTGTGATTCAGTAATGTGACACTAGAGCAAATAATGTGATGTGAGTTCACTGGGTCCAACTTCTAAGATTTCCAGAAGTAATCAACTTTTTCTTAATTTTGGAAGGTGCCAAGTTGGATGTTTATTACACAAATCTGCCATTACTTGTAACTGAGGTAAGGTTTCATGCACAGAAGGAGTAAAAGTACTACTACATTAATGTTGAAACACGGATTATAATTGATCTTCCTTTTCCTGTTTCACCTACAGTCCTCCAACAAGAAGCGTCTGTTAGGATGAGACTTGGTGTCCTCCTTACATGAATGAAAGTTACAAAAAGATCCTTTGTAGTTTGTTTTTCTGTCCTTCAGTTCTTGGCTATCCATAGACCCTGATATGGTTCATCTATGGACCCTCCTTTTAACAACCCTTAATGATAAAGTGGGGTTTAGATTGAAGGACACAATGTGAGCAATGGCTTTCCCTCTGTGGCTTGAGACCTGTCAGGTGCTTTTCATCACGCTTGTCTTTGGTGTGGTGAAGCACAGCGTATGACCCTGCTTGTTTTTATTCCCATCTACATTTGTAGGTTGCAAAAGCTTTCTATAATATCAGCACAATAAACAGAGCCAAGATACTAACTACTGAAACAAAACATCCAAGTAAGCTAGCAAATTAAGCTATAGATTTATTAGTTTCACACTGCAACAATATTTCAGTCAACATAGAAACCATATTATGCTTTTAATACACTCTTCTGGAGTTGTCTTTATGTCCATAGGCCAGGAATGACACCAGCTTTCTTTTTTTCCTGCTTCTGCCAGCTTATTCTCATTAACATCACTTATAAATCTATAAAAATGAAGGAGTGCTGCTCCATAGAGAGTCATAGAGCTCGGAATGTGACAAACAAGGCAGCATTTGCTAGAGAGCAGACTGTCAAGCAGAAGTGACAGACAAAGCCAATTACCATATGTAAATGAACTAGAATTCATTGCATTTTTTTTTTTAAAGCCATGTTTTTCAAAAGTATTGCTATCCGGACTGATTCTGTAGCAGAATGAACCCTGTGGAGTTTCAGGTTTTCTGAGCCTCTGCATCACTTTTTAGAATTGTAAAAGGTATTTCTGTTCAACTCAATTTTTTCCTGTGGTTAAACATTTTACTTTTCCCTGTTTCTCCACAGGAAAATGTGGAGTGCTTTTAAAAACAGACACTTTATGACCATTTTAAACCCAGACTGGTCCATCTACTCTGTTACTCCTTCCTAAAAAAACTGCAGACATTTCAGGGAATACACAGGGAACCCTGCAACATTGTGAATTGTCAGGTTTTTTCTACTGTTCTGGAATGGAGTCTTTGTATGAAATTGAAGGCAATGTCACAGCTGACTTGAACATGGCCATGGCTTTGTACCATATCGTCAAAATTTTGGCCTGAGTGTAATGCTGATTATGGCGCAGTTTTTGGTGACGACACATGAAAACATATTGAAATACACTTGCAATTGGTGTGCAGTCATCAGCGTTCAATGCAGAGTAATCATATCAGCCACAGTCATCTTCATTTATTTGGCAGTTGTGAGTATCTGCATCAATGATGTCCATCTACAGAGTGTGTGTTCTGTATTACCCTTCCCTACAGTCACATGAAGTTAAATTAATTAATGGAAGAATAACAGTAAGCACTTCTCTAGGGCTTGCCTACGCATGGAAGTTATGAAGAAATAGATGAGGAGATGAATTTGAAGTTTGGTAGGTATTTCACACTGTGTCCGACATGCAGGCTAATATTCTGTACCCTTCACAGAAGCATTGGGTACTATTTATAAATTTCTTTCAACACATCTAGATAGGCTGATGTTATTTTCCTACCATCTCCCCTGTGATGGCCAAACAATAAGACAGATTGAAGAACTCACTTCTGGAAAACTAACCCCTAACAAGCCAATGGTTTCCTTCCAGCTAAGACCATTATCTCACCTAAGTTGCCATGTGAGCGTATGAATAGTGGGACTTGCCCAAAGAAAGAGCCAAGGAGGGGAATGGATGGCCAAGATGGTAGTGAGACAGGACAACTGAATTCTGTGCACTACCTTCAGATGAAATGGCTGTGGAAGCTAGATGTTGTGTTTAAGAAGGGCAGTGTTGGGACGGTGAATGAAAAAGTTATCAATGTCATTTATTTGGGACATACAGCTGTAAGTGTGTAATTTGGATGTCTATTGACAGTGGCAGACTCCTCCACAGGCACAAGTAAAGCTCCTGACAAGCTCACTTCTGTCCATAAACCTGAAAGAGCCTTAGCAGATAAGACTAAGGTAGATGGTCTGAAAAGCTGCTTTAGTCCTATTTTCTCCCACAGCGGGTACCAGTAGCTTTAACTTTTAAAAGTTTCTTTTGCCAGTTTTGCTAACATAATTAGGCAATTATCATGGTAATTACCATTCTTCATAGCAGTCAAGAGTAAATCTCAGTTACTCTAAACCCTCTGGAATTGACTAAGATTGCTGACCTGAAGAGTTTATGGACTTAAGTCAGTGAACAGTTTCACACAGACAAGACAGGTGAATGTCTGGGAATAAGATCCTCTGTCTGGGTTCTTGTGGGAAAAGTGCTAATGTATTCATTTCTTGCTCACAGTCTCCAGCATTTCTCCAAGCATTTAGTCTCCAGAGCAGAATTATGAAAGTTGTATATCCTTGTTTGCTAAGCTGCTGTCAGTGCTTTACTAGCAGTGCCCCAGCTGAACATATTTCACTGTATGCGATGGCTGCATTTAGTAAAAGCAATCACACTGACAGTCTGCATGATGGAAGCCCTAATCTGTGCAGTGTCACGCACCATGCATCACCACAAGGGATCTCTAGTGACTCGTTATTAATGAGAGGGAAGCGGTGACATTATTATTATTATTATTTATGACTTATCCTGCTCTGCAGATGTGTGAGGCACTTTAAAAAACAAATAAAGATGAAATCCCTGCTGACAACCAAGCAGAACAGCAAGGCACAGCATCTTTGTGATTCCCGCTGCAAAGTGTCTAAAGACAGAAAGCTGGGCAGCAGCTAGGACAGCACCATCTTCTAATGTTGTGAAAGAGATGCAGGTAAATAGAGAGTTGTCCCCTTAATAGATGTAATTTTTATTATTGTTTCCATTACATAGTGCTCTAGATCCAACTTCTCCCATCCTGGATTAGGGCTTCAAGCACAAATGGTATGAAAAATTAACTTCCAGGCTCACTTTTCCCACCAATACAAACTGTGAGGCAACTGCATCATTTCCCTACAGCACACAATATAAGAAAGCAAGGAATATGTTTACTTTGTCTTGCTCTCTTTACTTGCCACCATGTATTTTAGGGGAAAAGAGTGTATTATATGAAATGACAATGGAGAGAGAGAAAAAACACACAGTGGTAATTTATACGCAGACACCATTCTAAAAAGTGAGTGAAATAAAAAAATTATTGTTATTAATAAAAAGCATCATCTCTTGATTTTCGGATATTGCTGTATTTTCCTCTTCTGTAACTCTGTAGTGTCCAAAAGCCCTGATTTGGGTCAGAGGCAGTGATGGAGGGATATGAAATATATGCATGTGACATGATCCTTTCACTTCCTGCTAAATTTTGCTCTTAGATACAGAAATATAATTCATTAAGCATGCCTAGACTGTTGATCTCTCCAGTTATGGGTCATTTTTTTCATTTTCCTCTCATCTTAATCACTTACTTCTACTTCCAGGTTCCCTGGTTTGCAGCTACCAATAAACATCCTCTCTATTTTGAAGCAGTACCAGCATTACGGCAAAGTGGTCTGAGGCTGAACTAGTATGTTGCAAAGTGAAAATGATCTCTCAAACTCAGCAGCTCAAGAGTTGCTTACATATGCTTCATTTTTTCACATTCTTTGTTCTGTTACTTTGCTCTAACGTGCTAGCCTTGGTCTGAATGAACATACACCCTCTGTCACCACTAGTAGAAAGTGCTTAAAATAATTTAGAGGTATACACAAAGAAAGTGAAACAAGCCTGACAAGAGATCAAGATCATTATCAGCACTGACTAGTACTTTGACATATCTCATGTGAGAAACTTTACCATGGATCCATCTGTGGCATCAGCAGTTCTTCCAGAAAGGTCTTTGTGTGGGATCTTCAATGACATCTAAAATTACTTCCTCCTTTGGTTCAACAGGAGGGAAAGTTTGCTGTAGTCCATGGTGCACTGCAAAATTTTTGCTTTATTCAGTCACATCTTAACTGAATGTTCTGCTTGATCTTAAAAATAAACATTCAAAATTGGCTGTACTCCACTCATTTTCCAAAAACACCTTGATTTCTTTACATTATCGTAAATTTTGCAAAGCTAACACCCTTTCCATCCCCAATTTAACTTCTTATAATATTGCCATGGCTCTGTCTTTACTTCGTTGCTTTTCATGTGATGTTACAGAACAGCTTGCAAAACATCTGGCAGTAAATGGCTTATCTTTTGAGGTTATCATTTTTGCATTAAGAACTTTCAGAGACAGTAGTAACTTTTGAATAAAAGTCATTGCCAGAGTATAGACCTTTGCACTGTTGTTATAACAAAATCAGTGAAATTTCTTTATGAAACCAAAGCAATGGAAAAGTTAGGGATTATTTTTTTCCCTGCCAGCACAAGTGATGTTTATAACACAAAGTATTGGTTCTAATTTTGCCATAACTGTAACTTTGCATAAATTTGTTTTCATTCTGAAGGAAAGAAGGATGCTATTTTCATCAGCACATGCCCACTTAAAGCGTAATATCAAATGGTCCAAGGAATTAATTTTACTGAGCTTGGCGAAGCGGTGCTAATCTATTGCTATAGCCTAACAACCACTTCTGGGCAATGTAGTAAAACTGCATATAGTTAAATCATACTGTAGATAGTGTAAACAGTGAAGCTGTTTCATAAAACCCAGGAAAAAATGTGATCACTAAGAATACCCTGATGCTACAGCAAAACCACTGGGTTTTCTGAGGTCAGGAAAAAGCACAGGCATTACTTTTATGACAATATTAAAGAAAAATTGGTAGAGAAGCTATTGGAATTAAAATGATGGAATAAAAAGTTTCCAAAATTTTTAAAATTATGGAATAAAAAGTTTATTTAATAAACGATATGTTTATTTAATAAATGAAACAGAACTCCTCATATAAATCTTCAAGACCTTACAGACTAACTTGTGCTAAGAAAGGATTATTTGAACAAAACTAACTTTCCAGTTGTATTCATACCAGATTTGTCCCTTCTTCCAGTATGTGAGACAAGACAGCATTTGTCATATGCATTCAAGCATCAGTGGTATTAAATGACACTTCAACCAGTCTAGACCTTGCATCTCAAATACAGGTACTAGAGCAAATTATAAGATAGATAATCTATCATTCCTCATAATTAACACATAACAACACAAACATAATTGCAGCCAAAGTAATCAAACACAGAGGATCGAAGTCACTGGACTCATGGAACTGTAAGGATTCATGTCAGCAAACAAAAAAGGGTTAGTGAGTAACATAGACATGGCAGATCAAGCACAAGAAGTCACCACCTCATCTGATGTGCGATGAAACAGTTCAGGTTTAGAAATCAGTATAGTTACAATATAATAAACAAAAATAATATTTTCCTTTACTAGTTTAGTCTCTCCCTTCTCCTTCAAAGTTACTGTAAGATATGCTAAATGCAGGATGAGACAGAAAATCTTCAAATAGGGCAGAAAATAAGAGAAGAAAGAATCTTTTAAGCTCAATGATATATTTTTTCATGCCTTTTTTTCTCTTCCCTTTTCTTTTGACCAGCCCTAGGCTGGGGCTTTGATCTATATTTCAGTCACCAAAGTCCCTTATCAGAGAAAACACAAGAAAAGAATAGCAAGAGATACAGACAGAATGACAAATAGATGCACCCTGTGTCACTGCAGAGTGACTTTTCTGCTCTTCAGAACAAATTCTATCTGGAAAGCGTATCTGCAATGGGAATGTACAGGAGAGGTAAAGAAAGCTTTGCCCTGAGGGCTTAAACCATCTTCCATTGATTGCAAAAAGCTTTTTTTGATATGTAGAAGACTGCTCAGCTGTAAATTCAAGAGTATAAAACAATAACATGCGATGTCGTCATCTTCCCTGGATGCACCTTTTTCTGCTCCCCTCACTCCCTGCCCTGTAGGTATTTCCCTGTCCCTCCATAAACCATTTTTCATGTATACATGCACCTTTCTAAGTTCTAGGATTAATTTTTATTTGCATCATGTATGGCGCATAGACCAAAACTCCACCTCTCCCAATGGTGTGTCTCTGACAGATCAGAGACATATGACGAGGATAAAAAAAAGGGCCAAGAAACAGCGCTTGTCCTTCACTTCCTACCTTTTACTTCCTGTGAAGAAACAAAGGTGGTAGCTCAGTATCTAGTCACCCTCAGTGGATTCTCCTTCCAGGAGTATGCAGGCACCTTCGCCACAGTGCCTATTTTTAGTGTCAGTAGCTTCCTTCAGCAGCATGTTTCACATACATATAAGGAATTAGTTCAGTTTGCTTATTCTGAACTGAGAGCGTGATAGGATCTTCTCCTTCTCATAACTCTGAGATTATGTACTTAAAATCGATTCCTCTTCTCCTCCTCCTTGACACTCTTGCTCTGTTCCGTCTCTTCCTTAGGCTGAGAAGGCTTGGTCAGCTTCATTGTTTCTTGCACAGATGGCATCCATACCTTTGATTGGCAATGCTGCCCTTGTCTCTACCTTTTTTCCAGTTCTACTCTGAAACAGAAAGATCAGAAATGCATAAAACATTGAAGATGTAATCATACCATAGATTTATACACTGGCATAATAACACTATCTATTTGTTCTCTAGTCATTCCTTGATAATTTCTAACTTTTGATTTCCTTTTTTGACTTCTACTGAATATTGAGCTGATGTTTTTACAGAACTAGCTATTATAGCCCAAATATATCTCTCTTGAATAGTAATAGTTGGCCTGGAGCCCATCATTTTGTAACTAAAGCTTCATTAGTTTTACCTATGTGCATTACTTTACATTTATCCACATTGAACTTAATTTTCCATTTTCTCTCAGCCACTTAGCCTTGTAGAGTCTTTCTGCAAATCTTTGCAGTCAGCTCCCATTTTTACTAACCCAAGCAAGTTCATACCATCAACAAAATTTGTGTCCTCACTTTTCACCTTAGACAATAGTGCATTTCCTGGCATTTTCAAGCAGCTGATTCAGGGCCATAGTACTAAGCAAAGTGAGATGAACTAGTCTAGCCTTACAACTAGAATTTTGTCCTTTATGCTTTCAGAGTTTCATTCTTAGTTTTACATATCTGGCTATGTGCCATCAACTTCCCATCTATTTTTATCTACATTTTCATTTTTTTTCCTTCTCATATTCATTCTTCTTGAAGAGCAACTGGATTATTCATCTCTTTGAACATGCATAGCATTTTGAGATGGAATTTGGAATAGACCTGTTTCATAGAGAAAACAATGCCTTCTCCAAAATAATGTTCAGCTTGAGGGAAGTTAGCAAACTTATATAATGTTACATTAAGAAAACACAAAAGTGGTATTATATGCTTAACTGCCAGATTGAATGAGGGTGGTTAAGGCACATCAGCTTTTATAGCCAGTAGTACACAGGACTTACTAGAGCAGGCAGCCTCTCTGCAACATCCCTGATCCGTGCCCCAGGTAGGCAGCACACCTCCCTTGAGAG
>JBCJKH010035964.1:0-14747 GCA_039877255.1 Loriculus beryllinus
CATTGACACATCTGTTCTTTTGTCAGTGCGAGAAATGTTACTTTTCCACTGTCTTTGTAATTCATCCAAACCTCATAAAACCTAGTGCAAAAGTCAACTGATGTTTTTGGTCTGTGCTTCTAAGGAGGGTGGTGTCCATTTTGCTTTTTTTCTGAAACTTGTGGATGTTTGTTTGAAGGAATAAATGTAATTTTCAGACATGTAGGAATAAATGAGAGATTTTGTTGGGTTTTGGATTTTAAAGAGAAACTGATGGAGGCATTCTTTGTTTCTGGCAGGACTTTTGGTGTAACAGCATTGACACATCTGTTCTTTTGTCAGTGCGAGAAATGTTACTTTTCCACTGTCTTTGTAATTCATCTGAAAATAAAATCAAAGATATGTTATACGTCTTCAAATGCAGTTTACATGTTTATCTCCTTAGTAAAGCAATTCACAAGCAGCAGCAACACAGAAATAATATTGGTCAGAGTTGGGAGCTAGTGGAATTGATCTGGATCTCTGAAAGCCAGTTACAAAGTGTGCTTTCTGTTTCCTGTATTACTGCAATTTCTCAGATTTCCAAGCATCTAATCTTTAAATTAATCAGTTATATCCTTGTTATTTTTACTTGATGCCCCTAGCTCAACATAACTGTTCCAGATGTTGTATGCAAGTTCAACAGACCTCAATAGCCATGGCAGACAAAGCAGAATAAGCATGGAAGCAAATTTGATGAGGGTAGTATTTCTGTTATCTCATCTGAGTGTGAAATGTCATTGTTTGAAATCATGAATAGAGAACATCCATAAGCTTAACTTTGTTTCTATATTTCCAGTTTGCAATTAAGTGAGGGGGATGCTTCGAGAATTAAAAGCCTTTGAAAGTTGTGCATGCTCTTTGGATGGCAAGCAATTATCATTGCAAAACCTATGAGCTAATATTATAAAAATAGAACTGCGAGGTTAGTTGGAAGTGCAGTTATTGTACTGAAGCAGATAGAATGCTGATTAAATGAAGTAACTTAAGAGTTAAAAACATTAAATGTCCAAACCTTAAAATACACGTGAAAAGCATACTTCTAGTCTGTAAGGAGATCAATGGAATTTAGTAAGACTTCTTTTATGCAAAATGGTATATATGAAGAGGACAGAACTGAGACACCTGACTTTATAGGTTACCTAAACTTTTTTCCCCTCCTATTTCAGTGCTGTGAGAAATAGCTTTGAATGAATACAAGATTGAAGCCCTAACGTATGAACTCAGAAAACAGTAGAATTTCAATTTGTCAACGTAACAACATAAAATTGCAGTGAGTCATGCATTTCGACTGATGTTTTGAATCTTAGAGTTACTTATTTTGATTTTTTTTTTAATAGAATTTGAACAAAACAAACTTGACTTTAGCATCAACTGCATGAACAATTTAAGCCATAGGAAAACCATGGAATCATTGAATGGTTTGGGTTGGAAGGGACCTTTAAAGGTCGTCTACTCCAACTCCACTGCAATGAGCAGGGACACCTTCAGTTAGATCAGGTTGCTCAGAGAACAGTTAAACTTATCTTGAGTCATTTCCAGGAATGGAGCATCTACAGTGTCTCTGGGCAACCTGTTTCAGAGTAAAAAAAAAAAAAGTATAAGCTAAAAAAAGCTTAAAGATTAATGAAATATTATTTGTACTCTTCATCAAAAGAGTTTTCCAGATTTCTACTTTTATTCTTTCTGCACTGGCAACGAACACTCAGTTTGAATTTCTGATTTTTCTATGACAAAATAGTTCTTATTTAAGAAACTGCTGTTTCTGTATCCTCTCCAGGAGATAGTGTCTACCCATTAACAGTGGAAACCTTGGACTGCAGTAGATTCCCTATGAATGCCACAGCAACTCATCTAAAGAATCAGGGAAATGTATGACTTAATTTTTTTAAGTTCTCCATAGTATTTGTATGCCATATTTTTCAAGTAGGATGATTGCCTAAAGGCACTTGTTTCTCTAATAGTGCAAAATTGGTAGTTTTCTGTAGAAAAATGGTGTGTTTTTTATTTTAACTGCATTTCTGCTGTGAAACAAGGTGTCATTAAATCCATAACATTTCAGTGGATTAGCTGAGCTAGCTGTCTGTCCTTGTATGTACGCTTTTTCTTTTAATGTTCTTTCATAATACCTTTAGCTTTTATTTTTAGACTAGCTACTCTCTGGTAAGATGGCAGGTTAGCTGTGAGAAGTCAGGTGCTATTTTTGGTTCTGTGTTAGGCTTCCCAGTTATGCCACTTAAGGAAAGAATCTGTTATGCTGACTTTTGAGCTGCTGCGATTAATGCACCTCTCGGCAAATATATAATCCTTGTCTCGTAACTGAAAATACTGTGGGTTATTTTTTTTCTATTCAGACAAACTGGATTATAGTCAGATAAGTTGCATTTGTTAATTATCTGTTTCCAATTTCCACTTACTCCATGTTAAGTAAGGCTGCTCTTTCTTTGTGTAACTTGAAATTGAGAAGCATGATGTTAAATTTCACTGTTTAAGACACTGAAATTATGACTCTCATTGAAGTAATGGATAATACTGTGTCAAGGGGTGTTCTGGGGTGTTTTGTGTTACAGAGATAAATAGATGAGTTGTACAGTGTGATTCAAAAAGATTCACAAATTCCAGAATTTTAGTCCTTTCCAACTGCGATATCTAAATAGCTGCATGTAATCAGTGCAATACTGGAAATATGCTTTTGCAGAAAGAGATCAGTCTTGCCCTTTGGAACCTTGACAGAAAGTTCTACAATACTGGAAGGCTTTAAGACATAGGTATGTGTAGGAACTCACTTTAACTTGTGCATATTTGTACAGCTTATTTTTCTTACTGTCATTTCAAATGCAGTGACGATGATCTATTTGAATTGCATCCAAATGCAGTCTTCATTTCCATGTGTGTTCATTTTCTGAATTAAACTTTGAGATGGTATAAAGTTTATGCAAAAATCTGTTTAAAATTGAAATAAAACCAAAATGTGATATGTACTCTATTCTGTCATCTGTTCCCAATAGCTGTATGGCTATATGAGTTATGGCGACCTGACCAGTCTGTTTATGCAGTCTTTCTGCATTGTCATACAGTATTAGGCGTTTCCTGGGCTTACAGCCAGACTTTTTGTATTTACAAAGCAGCAGGCAAAGACTTAACATTTCTGGGGTTTTTTTCTTGCTCTTTAGAATCCCTGTGGGACAAAAGGGTTTGTCTTCTTTCTCTCTGCTGTTCCTCATCACAGGGTATCAGTGAAAGGAAGTTCATTTTCTAATGATGACTGTAATAATGTGACACAGCCGTTGCTTAAATAGTTATTTAGGAAGCTGGCCTAGAAGAATTATTCTCGTTATGGTCTTTGTTTCAACATTCTTTTTTTCTTTTTTTCTGTTTTCCTGATTAGGTGAACAAGCTGCCTTTATCCAATACAGGCAAATGCCACATTTACAAATTTTTAAAATCAGAAAATTTAGTTTTTCTCTCACTGTTTACTGAATTTAATAAACTTGAAGGAGAAGCTGAAAGGCTGCCAGATGCCAAACTTCAAATGGTAAATCAGACAATGTTTTGTGGAAGTTCTGACCTAGAAACCAGATTTATTATTGCAAACAAAAACCCAAGCTGGTCAAGATGCACTGTCATATAACAGAAGATGAGTTAATTATTTTTCAGATTTTGTAACCCAGTTAATACTTTTGCATTCTTTCTGCATGATCTGATCTCTGTTACCGTATTTCATGTTTTAGTTGCAGAAATTAAGAGGTATTTGACCTAATTCCAATTATTTTTAGTCAACAAAGGAATTCAGTCCCCCCATCCCCCCCTTTCCTTCTCATCTACTAATGTCCTTATTGAAGTTGGCTGTTTGGAAAATAATTATGATGTACTCCATAGTCCTCATAGCTACAGCTGGCAGGAAATGTGTATAGAGTCTATCAAGCTTATACTTCTATATCCTCAAGCTTTAGGACTCTCCAACCTACTCTATGGCTGTTTTGGGCAGATGTGCCCAGTCTTAGTAGGATTTGAGTTCATTCAAACATTATATCAGAGTTTAGTAGCTTGCTTACACTTCTTTTGGTGTATAATTTTGTTTAATTTGGGAATTCGCAGAGAGATTCTGTAGTAGAGGTGTCACAGAGAACATGAGCTTGTGACGAGCACAAGTTTTTTCAGTTGTTGAGTGCTGCTTCTTTATAGCAGCAGGAATCTTAACACTTGACTTGATTTTTCAGGTTTACTACATATCTGATGTAGTAGTGTTTCTTGTTGCTATTCTTGCGTACACTATGGGCTTCCACACTTGCCTGGCTCTTGGACAGTTTCTTTTCTGCTTGCTTCCAGATCACTTAGCATAGTTGCCATCGACACTTTGTCAGTTCTACCAAATGAAGAGATTGTTATTTTTTTTATTTTAAAAAAAGAATACTGGCAATTTCGGGTGGGTGGGTTTGGTTTTTGGTTTTTTTTTTTTGGGGGGGTGGTTGTTATGTTAGCGTTTGTTTGGGGTTTGGTTTTTTGTGGGTTTTTTTTGTTTGTTTTTTAAAGGGCATGTCAGAGGCTCACTGGTTTGACTTTCCTCTGTATATCTCCTTCCTGTGTATATTCTAGTTATCCAACTGGCTATTCCCTCACTGTTTACTGAGGGCATGTCAGGAAATATGACTCAGTATAGCCAGGCAGATAGCTGCCTTAAGCTAACACCAAACCTCTTTTGTGCTGGTCTTGCTTTCAGTCATATAGGATATTGATGGTTTAGTAGGTAATTAGGAATATTGGTTACTCACCCCCTTTCCCTTGGTCAAGTTTTTCTATCGGAGACCAAGGGAAGTTCCAAGGTAAGAAAATCTGTGTTAAAATCACAGTACACTGTAGGAGAGGGTGGGAATGCCCTTTTCACCTTCCTTTTCAAGTTCCTGAAACTGCCCAGAGGAAACTTCTCTTTGGAAGTTAAGTCTGCCCTTGTGGTGACGCAGCTGAAACAGAAGACAGACAACTGACCTGTTTCTAGAGGAGTGCTTTCCTAGTGTTTGCACTTTAGGACGTGCGTAAACCCTTGAACTGTGAACCTGACAGCTTCAAAAACACTGCAAGAATGTTAATGATACTGTTTGTATGGCAGTGAGGGGCTAATTTGTTTTAAAAGGGGAAACAAAAATGACAATAAGAAGTATGACCTGACTGGCAAGAGACGAAAATTTGACTTTTGCTTACTCAGAAATAAAGGTTGATTTAAGGGGCAAAGGGCAAAACTGTCTGATAACATAGCTGTAATCTGTCCCAGTTAAAAAGGAGGATCATTTCCCAGCAGAAATGTGGAGACCTCTTATACTGAAGGCTGTAACAGGAAGGCTGTATCTAGATTTGTCATGCTGACATTTAGCAGATTATTCACTTTTTTTTCCCCAACAATTCCTGGAAAAAACCCCACCACATTTCTCTAAGAATTTCAGCCTCTAATGCCTGTCACTGCTGGTGAGCTGAAAACATTCAGAAATCCAGCTGTTAACTGTACATGCCAGTTCTCCTAGTTTTCTTTTTGCCTGGTATGGTATGTGCTTCCTTTTTAAAATGCTTACACCATATCCTATTCTATTGAAGTCAGTAGATATAACTATTTCTTCCGTTGTTAAATACAAATAATCTTGCGTATCTTTTCCAGTTTTGATGTTTTAGTTCCATTTTCAGCTGATGTAGAGAATTTGTAATCTCCAGAAGCTTTCTTCAGACACAGGGTGTGGCTCTTCAGACTTGAGCTGAGCAGTCCTATTGCTGCTTACTTAAATTGAATCAGCCATACTAAATTAAGCCAAACTATTTTTTGTTACAGCTCTTCTTTCTACATTTGGAATGAAGTGTATTTGTACAGCTGGAATAAACACAGTTTATCCAGTGAGCTCCTGGGTGGGGAGTTTTGATAAGTGGTTACAGAAATCTTTTTAGTGCTAAAGATTAGAGAGGAATTGAATTGTTTAGTAATTTTGCAGATGTTTATAAAACCTCCATAGTGTCAGTGTCTCAAATTCTTTTTAATTCTCTTTTTTTTTTTCACTCTGGAGGTCGGAGGACAAATACGCTGTGGATAAGGGTTTGTTCATATAATTCAATATTTTAAATTGTAATTTCATCAGAAAAAACAATTATTAAATCCCTGTTTAATTCTGCCTACAAAAGATTGATCATTGTTCATGTTTCTTCTGCTGGGAAAGAGTCGAGTCTTCTTGTTAGCTTCAGAGGTGGGAGTAGGGGTTGATATAAGTTACATTTCGAAGACCTGTAATGGGAAAACGATTTCTGTATGGGTCATAGTTTGTATATGCTAGTCCAGTAGCTTGATCTGACTGAAGTATTTCTTTGGAACAAGCAAACTTTTGTGATTATAACTTCTAGACCATTTAAAATATAAACCTATTAATAGGAGTATGTGACACTAAAACACTTCACTAGTAAACAGTAGGGGATCAGAGAGTTGATTTTTCAAATAGGTGTGTTTCTCTCCCTTCCCTTGCAACACCCCATTTTCACATTTTGACTTGCAATCTTACCCATTCCTGTGAGTTTGTGCCTCCCCACCCAGCCACCTGTAAACCATGTCTTTGTGCTTTCAGCTGTGTGGTTTTGAAGCGCTTTTGCTGTTAATGGTCTTGCAAACTCCCATTAGTCATGCTGCTTCTGTAACATGCATATTTAGTAGTATGTACTTCTGTTAGGAAGTCTTTTAAAAAACTCCATCTATTCAGTGTCCCAAGGTTTCCTCAGCTGGGGGAAGAAGAGGAGAAGTTTTATGAGAAAAGAATGTGCTTTTTAGGTAACAAGCAATTGCAGTTTGAATCACTGGATCATTGAGCCTCTTGCACACTTGTATATATTCCTTGCAGTTGAAGCCAGTTTTATTCTTCTGGTGCTGCCACTTGAATTAGGTTGTCTTCTGATGTCTAGTCTAATGGTGAACACAGCCGTTCTGAGCCCATGAGGAAGCAGGGATGCCCAGAGTCGTTTGCACATTGTCTCAGAAAGCTATAGTGAGAATGCAAGTGAACAGATTCTGTTGAAGCAGACGCACAATAAACTGTGGGTGACCCTACTAACAAAGAAAATGTAGTATTGATGTCAGTTGTATTTATTCTGAGACATCTTACGTAACATTTTTGCTTTTCCTCATTCCCTTGTATTCCTGCTTGTAATTCTAAGCCATTAGAAGTATTTTTTAAAAGACTGAGAACATGTCAAATCCAGTTCTATCTAAATATACACTGCTTTGCTGTGTATAGTGACAAATTTTTAATAAAAACAATGCAAGAAGACGGTGTGATAGCAGTCCATGTTGTCTCTGGTGAGAGGAGCACCAATAAGTCACTTTTTGTTCTAAATAAAGTCAGCCAATGGAGTTACCAGCAGAACATAGGCAATGTTTGACTAGAAAGGAGTGTTGTAGTTTGAAATAAATAATGTTAAACACAATTGAAACATGTTAATTGAAGCATTCAGAGTTAACAAGATAGCAGTTATCTAAAGTGTTTCATAAGCAGTTTTTCAAAATAGTTTCACTTTTCTATTTGGGGAAAAAGAAAAAATTAAGAAAGTGTGAAACTCCTTTGGTGTAAACTTTTGTAGTGCTGGCGATAATGATAAATCCTAAAAAACTTCCTTGTGCAGCCCTCTATGTGCCCTCCATTAGGAAAAAATCAGATTTCAAAGAATGGGTTTTTTTTTTTTCCTGTGGGTGAACAAATGATTTTTTTCTTGCTCTTTTAAAAGAGCATGATCTGTGGTAATAAACCCCATGGACAGGAGAGAGAGGTTCTGATTGAGCTTTACTGCAAGGCCACCAATGGAAAGCATGGAAGTGGCCAGATCTGAATCTCAAAAATAACCTAATGACTGGAGTTTTAGAAAGGATCTCATTTTGGCGCTTAACACACTTCAGGGTGTTTAAGATTTTCATCTTCATGCACAGAATCTCACAACATCAAGACTAGTAAGAGAGTCGCTAGTTGAATGATTGCATATTTGACTATTTGTGCTATGGTACACTTATATGTGGCTTTGCTAATACCATCTTCTTTTGAAATGTGTTTTAGGAAATATTTTGAAGGACTGAACAGTTCTGTTAGCACCAAGTGCAGCAAAACAAAGAATGGGTAAGACAATGTATAGAGGCCTAGTGGAAAGAGAAGCAGCATTTGCCATATGTTAGTTTTGACAAAACAAATTTTGTTTGCGTTGATATTCTTTGGGGTGGAATTACATGATTTGCAAGTTAGACCACAGTGAACCTGAAGCATACAAAATCCGATGCAATGGTTTATTCATTTCAACTTTCCCTTAATGGCTTTTTGGACATAGCTATCATTAATTGCAGCATATACATTAATTTTAACTCTGTAGGAAATGAGGTCTGTTTATTTTAGCATATGTTTGCACCATGGGAGCTGCTCTTTTGGCTTAATTATGATAAAGGCCTAGAAAAATAACCATTAGATTATACATTTAGGAAAACAGAAGATTTCTATGAACTGGTTTTAAAACTACTTCCGTCACCTCATAATGTGTGGTTATTTGGGATCGGTAAGTTCTAGCAGATCTTTAGTCCTTGTTGAGTATGCTTTTTCAACATTTTTTTTCTTCTATGTTTAGCCCGTACAGACTATTTGTAGGGAGAAGGAGGACCTCCAGTATTCACTACTGAAATATAGTGAGCATCTATGTAAGCCTTTTATACTTACATTTGTCTAGCTTCCAGTTATAAGTATAGTTTAGTATCTTCTACAGTAAGCTAAAGTGTGTTTTGGTGCATGACTGACACATGGAAGTCACATGGGTCAGGTACACAGTGTGCAAGCAGACTGAGAAGCTGGCGTTAGCCTGAGCTCTAAGATGGAGATGCCATTGCTTCACCTTCCAGCAGATTCTCTGATCATTGGTGCTTGTGGTTACTCTTGTGTGTTCTTGCCTGGCGAAATTGTATATACATGAACATGTGGGGAAGTGCCTATTGAAATTAATAGCTTAAAGTTTTTTATTCCCCTCCCCTATAGCCATTTACCAAAGATTTTAAGGTGCATTTCTCCTATCATCTTTTGTGCACAGATCTTCCCCTTCCTTTGTAGAATTGCTTTACAAACAACAAAAGGATAATGCTGCATGTAGTTATATCCCAGTGTATTTTCCGTTCTGACATAAGACCTGTCATTCTCACCTCTCTTACTCTCAGCTCAGATGTTAGACTGGAGGGGCTAAGGGGTAAAGCTTTGAATCAAACCAGAAGATTAATTTTAGGCTCTGCTAAATGACAGCATTTAGTTCTAATCTGCTTGAAACAGCACTGCAAGGGCATTGGGTGCATGGGTAAAGTAGCGATGGGTAGACAGAGCCTGTGGAAATGACACCTTGTTTTGGCAGCTGTGGGGGTGAGATTATGCCTCACAGAACATTTCTGCCTGTGTCCAGCAGTGCTACTGGGATAAGTATTCTAAAAGCTTTCTCACAAGTCTTCCTACAGTCTTAGGCTTGGGTTGGTTCCTAGATTACGAAAATCTATGGAAATTATAATGAGTCTTCTTATTAGTAGAGAAAGTTAGTAAGTAGAGGAATAATCTATTAGTTTTGCTTAAATTTGTACAGCTATTTGAATCCAGTTATTACTGCTCTTTGGTTAACTAGAAGCAGCACTTTCAAGTACAGCTGAATCTGTCTCTCATCAATGAGAGCAGATTGTCATTGCAATGGTAAGATAACAATAAAAGAATTTTGGCGTTGGCTGGAGTCCTTTGGCTGTGTAACAGTGACACAAATGCTGGATACTGCATGTGGCACTGTAGTGAGGATCTTGCTGTAAGGGCACCGGCTGTTATTTCTGGGTTAGCTGCCATGACAACTGTGCTGCTGGTGAATGCCCTGGGTGAGTGTTCTTGCGGAGAGCCAAGGGTCATTGGTATTCTGAGTGTTTCTCAGATTACTGCAGGCAGTAGAGACCCCTTCCTGTAGTTCTGCCAATGTTTACTACTATCACAGTGGGTAAAATATGCAAATGCCATTGACGGGTATCTGGGAAAGAAAAAAGCTAGTTTCCCTAAAAGCATTTTTTTGTTTTACTTCTTTAATTGCGAGGTTTTTCCAAATGGTTCTAAGTTTCTTAGCTTCTGCATAGCTTTTATTGCCAGATCTCATTTGGGTGTGCGGTGTTAAAAAGAATAGGGAAACAATTATACAGTAAATTTGTAATCTGTCTACATTTAGAAAATAGCTTGCTACATGCAAGCACTTTTTTTTTTTTTTTTTCACAGTGGAGTTACAATGGGTTTGTTGGGATTTCTTGTGACATTTTTGGTTTTAATTGTTTTTAAACCAGACTCTTGCTCCTTCACAAGCTGGCTTTTTATTCTCTTTTGAGAAGTCAGTTTTGTTCCAAGGTCTGTGGGTTTGTATTTTTAAAGTATGACCGAAACATTATTTTCCTTTCTGATCCTTACTGAAATAAATTGTGACATCACCCCTGAGAGACTTAAGAACAGATGGAGCTGCAAAGGGCATGGACTCTCTATTTTTTTTTTCTTGAATATGAAGTACCTTTTAATAAAAGGGGGAATAATTTTTTTGCTTAACAGGACATCAAAACATGAAAATTAAATGCCTTGGACCATAGAAGAATGAATCTGTAGATGCAATCATTTTAGCTCAACAGATTTTTCCCTAAGAATTAATGTAAGAATACAAAAAGCTTTGATACTTGGGTGGTGTTTATAGCTGGTCTTGTCAAATCATCAGCATGCATGTGTAGTTACAGGCAAAATTGTAGGTGTTACATGTAAGAAAAGGGGCTTGTGGAGGTGAGGGGCAGTCATCATTAATTTTTTTGACACTGAGATTTCCTGTACTGTTAGGAGAGTCCAAGTACTTGAGAATTGGAGTGTTTCTATAATAAAAAACACTGTGAAAAGGAAAATATAAACTTACTGCCTGCCACTGACTAACTGAAGATTTAGTATTCAATTTTGTTTAATATTCAATTCATTTGTTTATTTTGATTTGTATATTTTGCTGTCAAGGTGACATGCTTGCAGGACTTCTTTGGAGCTGATGATGTCTTCATTGCATGTGGGCCTGAGAAATACCGGTATGCTCAGGATGACTTCGTGTTGGATCACAGCGGTAAGACTGTACATCCTAAACCCACTGAAATAGTCAACTTAATTGAGAACTCTTCCTAATCATGTTCAACCCTCAAGAGTTGTGTGATCTAGGAAAATATACAAAGGAATGTATTTTCCTATGGATTAGAAAGCTTTTTCAAACTATCATCTGAATTCTGTAAGTCTGTTAAAATGTGCTAACAATTCTGATCTATTTTCTTGGAAAACAGACCCTGTCTCTCAAATTACATGGAAAACAGCACTGAATTTTGAAAGGTTCAGTCATGGATCTAAAATCTGCTATAAACCTTCACTTTTGAATGAACCATAAGATGATTCCCATATTGCTGTCCTCATAAGATTTTTGAAAAATCACATACGTAACCACACTAATTTCAGGTCCTGCTGGACAATTCACCCATTCCAGTCTTGTCTGCTATAGAGCAAGCGTTGAACCTGTTTATATTGTGAAGTTATAGGGGATGTTGGGTGGGGAAGGAGGTGAGACAAAGTGGGATTTTGTGCTTATGCTGTCTGCCATTGATAGATCATGAATTTAACTTGTTTATAAAAGTTGTTTTTCTGTTAAAGAGAAACTTGATGAAGTTCAAGGAAAAAACTCTTTCCTCTACCAGGGAATTTTAGAATTGGCTTGGAATATCAAATAATATATGTGCTGGGTTTTTTTCCTTCGTGTTCAGAGAATCATAAAATAGTTTGGGTTGGAAGGGACCTTTAAAAGTGCAACCCCCCCCTGCAATAAGCTGGGACAACTTTAACCAGATCAAGCTACTCAGAACCCTGTCCAACCTTGCTTTGAGTGTTTCTTAGGATGAGGCATCTGCAACCTGTTCCAGCGTTTCACCCTTATCATAAAAAGCCTCTTATATATAGTCTGAATCTACTCCTTTTTTAGTTTAAAACTATTAACCCTTGCCCTATTGCTACAGGACCTAATAGACATAGTTTTTCTGTCTATCTTGGTTCTTTGTATAATCACTCTGATTTTCTTTAATGAAAGAAATTAATCTGCGGTAAAGAAATCTTGACCTGGCAAGAATCAGATTATTTGAAGAGAGCTTCATGTTGTGAATAAGAGGATTGTTTGGGTTTTTTTTTCTTTTTTTTGCCTTTCTCTCAGTTAACTGAAGGCAAAAGCACTTGCTGCTTTTCTAAATTTTACAAGTGCTGTAATTGCATTCTAAAATCTTTAGTTACATCAAGAAGTGTTGATATATATCTAACCACTGGTTTATATGCTTTGATGGATGGAGGATTTAGCTGGCTCTCATTCTGTTGTTATTGCCAGTATACTACTTTTCCAGAACTGCCTGATTGTGTTGATTCAGCTAATGTGGAGGTGACAAGAAGGGTACTTTTTTAGCATAATTTTAGACTAGACTTTCCTCTGCAAGAATGTAAGAGCATGGCTATATTAACTCACAGATGCCGGTCTGGGCAAAATCATAATTTTCCCCCTGCATATTTTATGGCCATAAGTTTGCTTTCCCCATTACACCATGCACAGACTAACCGGGGACATTTCCTAGCTGAGAACTCAGTGATGGAGGGTTTTTCTTTCCTTCTCTTCAAGCTTAAGTGGCCCCTACTTCCTCTAATAAGTCTGGAGGTCTTAATGGGGAAAAGCAGGTTAGGTACAGAGTGGAACATGACTTGACTGGCAGGGCATGCAGCTCTACTAACTACTTTTGGTGATGATGTGATATTATAATTATGGCATTGACATCGTAGTGATGAATAACAGGGACAAACTTAGAAGGGAAATTTATATGATTCTATTGGGAGTGATTTGCAGTGGATGCATACTGTAATAAAATGTTTCCAAAATGTCAATGAATGTATGCCTATTGATTCTTTTCCCCTTTAGGTTGTCCTTTATTTAATGATATATAGCTGATGGTAAATGGTAGTAATCTGTTGTCTCAGCCTTTTGGAAGCAATAGACATTTTTCACCTCTTTAAAAATTGGTCACAATATCAGTTTCTTGCAAAAAAATAAAGCAAATGGAGTTTTCTGTGCAGTTTCCCTATAGGAAGCTGCTGTTATCAGCATGTAGGATTTACTGAGTTACCAGAACTTTGGCATCAGCTGACTTCTTTGCTCTTTCAGCAGTGTGTAGGTACAAACTTGAATTACAGTAATAATCCAGCTTCAAGACATGAAGTAATACTACATGCATAAGTTGTATTACATACAGTGTTGGGTAGCTCAAATCTCTCTGGTATGTAAGTTAAAGTTTTGACATACACTTATAAATTTGTTTCATTCAGTTGGGCAAGCATGTTTAGAAATTCCCGATGTTCATTTTCTGGATAATAAACATCAATGGTAGTGTTTGGAGGAAGCCTGTACATTGAAATGTTGTCAAATATCTATCTGCTTGCATTGCAGAATGCCGTGTTATGAAGTCCTCCTATTCCCGGTCATCTGGGATGAGACATACTGGGTCCAAAAGTCCAGGACCTTCACGTCGAAGCAAATCACCTGCCTCAGGTACTACTTCTACGAAAGAGCTGAATGTATAAAACACATGAAAGTTAGAAATTGTTTAATGTGGTGAAAAAACTGTTGGCTCTGTCTGAAATAGGAGTGCCATGGTTTGTTTCCTGAAGAGAAAAAATTTGTTAGTTTTTTCTTTCTTTTTTTTCTATTTTTTCTTGTTCAGTCTTTCTCATAGAATTAATACTAATTTATAATAATATCTGCATTTATTTTTGAATCCTGAGAAAAAATGTGGTTTCTATTTTTTAATTAACAAACACAAAGCATTTCAGTTTATGAACACTGGAATAATTTGTGCTAATTGTACACTTGGGATGTGTTTTCAGCATAGCATTTGATTTTCTTGAAGTCTATTAATTAAAGGGATGATTATGTGGTTAAATTCATGTTCACCGAACTAGAGTATACACTTAAGTGTTTTGAATTTGGACAGTTTCTCCTATACAAGCCAAATACAGTCAGAGAAGTTTGCTGTTTCAACTAATTTTAGGAGATGTTCTGGAATGTTATTGCTTATTAAGAGAGAATCTGGTTTGTTTTTGTTTTATTTTTTTTTTGTTCTTGTGCTTCCTGTAATTGCGAAGAAAGGTTCAGATTGTGTTTTGGAACGTATGGTGTTCAGCCAAACTGCTGGCAAATCACTGCGTCTTTTATGCAAATTAATAGAAGGGAAAATTTCTTGAGGGGAAAATAAAACTTGATTTTTTTTACTCAGACCTGGAGAAGTAGCTCTGAAATCAAACCGTTGAATATGTAAATATACATGCTCTGTTTTGAACATACCTATACATAATTACTGATAATACAAACTCCTGTGTGTGTATTCAAAACTGCAGCATCTTCCATATTCTCATTTCAATATTAATGTAAGTTTTGCCTAATTACGCTGTTTAATGTAATTGTATCTCTTTGAGTTCTTTCAAAGTGGAATATTAATTATTTGTTCATAAAAAGCTGAATATTTAACTGAAAAACCTCCAAGAAGTATGGTGGTAACAACAAAGAAATGTGTAGCATGAAGGGCAAGGTTCACAACTGATCTATATTTCATGCAATCCTGTTGACCCTAGTGAGATTTTATGGGATAT
>JBCJKH010035966.1:0-18940 GCA_039877255.1 Loriculus beryllinus
CCAAAACTCCAGCAAATTCTCAGAATAAACTGCATAGACCACACTACACCCACTGCCCACAGCTTACACAGTGTTACAGTCTTTCACTGGCATCCATAGATGCCAGAAAGTGATGATACACTGCCAGTATAATGTGCAGATGTTAGTAATAATGAATTCAGTGTTAGGCACACAAGATGTGGAGAGAGACATGCCAGAGACTGGCCAGCAGCATTGCATGTGGCCAGAATTTTTCACTGAGTTCACATGTGTGCTGCAATATTATTTGTACACCTTCTGTCCAGATATATTTGAGCACACTAGGGAGTAACTTCTTAATCAGCTGTTACCTGACGTCCATCTGCTATCCCAAATACCATGTGTCCTCTGTAAAATTTACCAATATTTGCTCGTGGCTCATTACTTTTATTGTATGCAGGATATGATGCTTTGTAAAAAAATAAATATCCCTTGAAGGTCGTATTCATATCACCTAACCTTAGGCTTCTGAAAGTTTGTTGATCAGTCTAAACTGCAATATCAGTTTTCTACAGGGAAATGAAAGCTAGGCATCTCTAAAGGGAGTTTCGTCTCTTTCTGAGACACACCTAGAACAGTGACAGTGAGCTCTTCAGTGAAGGCAATTTTCTCTTTCCCCTGAATATAGAGAGGACCAGGCATCACTAGTTTAGGTGCTGAAGTTAGAAGAAACTAACCTACAAGAAAGGTTAATATTACTCTGACAAAATTGCGTTGTCTGTAACCTCAGGCTCTTCTTAAAATCTTTCAAAAGAAACGTGCAATGAAACTCATTATACAGTTAGATGCCTAAAACAAGTGAGGTAAGCCACACAGTAGGGCTCTTCCTTCTTCTGTATTGGTTAAGGTCAAGTACATAAAGTCACAGCTGTTGTTGAGATATATCCCCACCACAAGTAATATCCTTTACAGAAGGTTTAATAATGACATTGTATAAAGGAGCAGTTAGACTTGTGTGCTGTGTGTATAATTACTTTTTACTGTGCTGGACAGATATTACATGAAGAAATATTCTTCACATGCAAATTCTTGTTACTGCATTTAAGAGAGGATGTTCAGGTCCTACTCAGCCTGAAATTCACTGACAACTCACGTTGGTTTAAATCAAGTCAGAAAAGCAATGTAAGTTACTAGAGAGCATCATGTGATTTTTCTTCATTTCCAAAAGAAGAAAGATGTACTGCAATTAGGGTTCTTCACATCTGAAATACATGAAGACCAAGGTTCAAGTCTCCTGTTAACTTCTTTGTGTCTTCATAATTGGGTACCATTACCTTCAGTTTGTGAACAGAAGAAGGAGCAGAAATCAGGAAGAGAAAGCAAGCTACAAGTAGGGAAGGGTGTTTTTTTGTTTGCTTGCTTGCTTGTTTTTCAAGAAATGACATCTATCTTTCAGGTAGCAAACTCATATTTTGTCACTCAGTCAAGCTGACTAATTTCTAAAAGTGGTCGGCACTTGCGAATTGACACCTAAAGTCGATGAATCATAAACAATTACATTGAAAGAAAGGGAAATATTATTTCTTCCTGTGGGAAAAATCTAGCTCCCTCTCCCATGCCTCTCTCTAAGCTTACCTCCCCCCAAAACTCGAAATGGAATAAAATGTAGGAAAACTTTCTATAGCCCAAGCATTAGGGGGATAAAAGCTAACATGCCTGTCAGCTTGGCAAGTAATAGCAGCTGCACTAGAGACAGTTGACCACCAAATGGTATCCTAGCAACACACAGTAGCATCGTTATACATAGTGCTACCAAGCCAAATTTATCCTTTTCAATATCTTAGCTTCAAGAGAGCAGGTATGATACAGAGCAACAAATGAAAATGGTGCCTAGGAGAAAGACAACACAGGGTTTTAATTTAAGCAGTGGCTATATGGCAAGTCTGTGTAAAATGAATAAAGAGTGTCATATTTCTTGTGAAAAGGAAAGATACCTACCAGTGGTAAGGCACTCTCAGACACTTATGATTCATTTTGCTTTCAGAATACTAATCCTGTGTATATTTTAGTTGGAAATATAAATTGCAGTATGACATCACTTTAATTCCATTTAAATGTTTTCCTTTAGTTAGGGAGGGGAAAGGGGAAATATATTTTAATTACTCAACATTTCTAAATCTTTACAAAATCTCTAGTCAAATCCACCTATAAATTGTTGCTTTCAAATACAATTATAACTTTCATTGTTTCTAGTATTAAATTGGATAATTACAGTTCTGTTGATAAACTCTCAAAATTGAGCATTTTCCTCTTTTTAAACCATAAATTACCTTCTATTCTCCTGTTATATTTAGAAAAATTGATCCTCCACCATCCATATAATTTACCAATGTACATAATGATCATGACTGTAAATAGTCTTGTCAATGAGAGGACAAATGAACCTATGTGCAGATTAATTACAGGATGTATCCTTTCATCAGTTTTGAGCAAACATTAGAATAAGCTGATAAGCATCTAGACCTTACAGACCAAAAGAGCTGGACTGTAACATCCAGTGCAAAAGAGCATGGTTTCACTGACCTTAGTTGAAATGAGGACACCTGACCTCAACTAAAAGGTTTGACTGAATGCAACAAAACTATTGATAATAAAGACAGAACTAAAGGCAGGTAAGATAGTAGTTTTTAGTAAAAGTTACTCCTGCAAGCATGACCTCAGGAAGAAGGTAAAACTGTCTCCTTTCAGCAGCAGATGTACTGCCAAGTAAGCAGTATGTTGCGTATATCAGGACAGCGTGCCAAGCTACTGATCACTGATCATTTTTAACCTACAGTCCAAACTGTATCCTTGTAGAGGACACGTAGCACAAGCTATGCTTTAAGATAAACCAAGCATTTTTTTCAGACAAGAAAATCTGTGTGAGAAAGACATGACATTCTGCAGTAGAGGGCTCTTTCAAGGCTTGGAGGAAAAATTGGATAAATTATTCACTTTTTTAACTGGCATAATTGAAACAAGTTTTTAATCCAACATCCAGTCTCTCCTTTAATTTGTATTTCTAATTCCTTTCATGATATGTTTTGGAACACACTATTTATCTTCTTGTCTTCTGTTATTTATGCAGATGACAGCAATCCCCTTTATTCTCCAACTATTCTGTCAGTCTCTAGTGCTCAGTGGTAGGACTTCTTCATTACATCAGCTGATATCTTTCTTAGCTTCCAAGGAAAGAGTATGCCCACATGTATATTTTAACCTAGTAGAATAATTTATCCTACTCTATCCAGTTCCAAGTTTACTTTCTACTCAGCCGCAAATATCTGTGCATTCATGTAGTCAATCATGAGGAAAAAAATATAATCACTCAAACAACAGACACATTTGCTTCTTGTATTCTGACTACCACTATGAATACTGTATATTTCTGATTAACATTCCCTAAGCAATATATCAAAAGAATACTGGACAAGAAGGAGCCTGAGAGCTGACAGGAAAACTGCCCTCTGTTAGCCAGCAGCTACATTGGCTGAGACCTATAACATATGTGCTGAATATTTGCCTGTGAAACAAATACGTCTTAGGCTCTGTCAGGATGACAAAAAGCCAGACCTATCCTAAAATTGCCTTAGGTGAAGTCAATAAGCCAAGTTAAAACTTGCTGTACACACATGAATATGTATGAAGAGATATCCAAAGTTTCTGTAGTATACCAAACCAAGTGTGCATCTCAAAATGTTGCAGGGATTTTCAGTGCACGTAATTTCGGTTTTAATGTATTTCACTAGTCTAATCTTTAATAAGAGAAAAGTTAAGGATGCAACAATCCTGTTCACAAGAAGAAGAATACCATCATCAGTAAGAAGCTGAAACAAGCCTCAGTTTTACCTTCTTCTAGACAAAATATAAGACGAAATAGATAAGTCTTTGGAACCACAGGGCAATACAAATGCAGAGTGATTAAACAGAACTCATAGAAAGGAAGCAAAGTAAGCTTCTGAATTTTTATGTGATGCTAAATTAATGTACCAGAGGTATTAACAAGTTGGCAGCCAAGTGAACAGAGCTATTTCAGAAAAACATCAAAAAAGTGCTTGAGCAATCCAGCTCAGTTGATTAGTATAGGAATTTATGAAGGCATTATATGAATTGTCTTCTAGTAATAGTAGAAACAGGATTTCGTGACTTTGGTAGTCATTTCCATTTCTAGAAATTCTGTCTTCACCTAAATGTCTATTAAATTCTGAGGACATTAGTGACAGAAGTGAAATTCCTGGAAGAATTTGGTGCCAATTCTGAGGCCTTTAATCTTGAGAATTTTTAAGGAGAAAGAGAAGCAAATCTCCTTCAAGACTTCTATCATGCATCAGGAACAGTCTGCACTTTACAAATCAGATACAGTAAAGCAAACGTCCTATCTTTTGTGGGCAGAGTTGGAGAAAAAGGAAAAAAAAAAAAAAGAAAAAAAGAAAACCAAACAATATAGTTTTAGCTAAAATTCTAGGAAACTAGACCCTCACTGACAGGCAGGCCTTCTGCCATCTGTGTTCAGTGGGTACTTACAAACACCTGGACCTAAAAAGAATACTTTCTTTTATAATTCTTTCTGGTAAAACAGATGGGAAAAAGCACAGGTAGTAGTGTTATTCTGTGATTAAGTATCAGAAGACCGTCATCTAGTCTCATTGTTGCTTTTCAGCCAGACACCTATATGGACTCCCAGTTTTTAATCAACAGAAACATGTCAGCGCTCAGGAGACTACATGGTGAGTTACTAGCAGAGAACAAGAAAGAGTCCATGTCCTTAAGCAATAGCAGTGCTTCAGGTGGGGATTATAGTTTTCTGAATGCAAAGTTGTAGTTTAATGAACATTTTAAGGGTGATGCAAGAAAGCATGTTATCTCTAAGTCCTATGAAGTTATGGGACAAATGGAAGGATTCACAAATGCACAAACTCAGATGCAAAAAAGAGACAATTATAGCCATGCAAAGATGTTTCTTATACATATGGCTGTAGGATTTTGCCTAAAAAAAACAGGCAAAAGTTTATAAGGCCCCATTTTCCCAAAGGCTTGAAAGAGAATAAAGTACCTTTGAGGTGGAATTATGAGCCTTTAAATGAAAAGAGCATTCCAGAGAAATCCTGCCAAACAGACTGAAGCATTTGAGATTCTGCAGAGGTCTAAGGATTTCTGGCCAAATGTTCCTAATTCAGGTAACTGTTTGTATGCAGTAGGCTAAGAGCTTCTTCTGACATAACAATAATCAGTTTGGGAAACAAAACACTGGCATTGCTATACTTAGCAGCTTTGCACAGACAAAATAAGCAGCCGTGCTCAAATCAAGCCTAACAGAGTTGGAATAGTGCAGCTTTCCTCTCATCTTTTTGCAAAGCAGAGTGGGGATATGGATGTGATCTAGAAGTTTTTCAAGAAGTAACCCTGTCTGCAAATGATAGCTAGAGCATTCAATTCAGAGGACAGCAGGTAGTTCATTTTTTCTTGGCTGTTTCTATCCTTGTTAGACAGTGATTATCTAAAGCAAAACACAGAAGGAGCACTGCTTGTACTTCAGATACGATGGTTAAGGACAACACTGAGATGTGACAGCTGTGAATTTTAAACCTCTGCAGTCTGAAGATGGCCTAAAACACAGTTCTTATGGACAATTGCTTACCATGTAATCATGCAAAAGAATTTCATGAAAAAGGCTTCAGGTTCTGCATTCTAGCTTCACAGAGGTACTTTGCTGTATCTCTAAGGCAATTGTTTACATTCATGCAAGAAGAGGGTATCAGATACAAACTAATATTTGGCATTTCCTATTGTTGTGATTAAGTACCCCATAAACTGGTTATTTTAAACCCATTGCAGGACTAATGGGTTTCCTCCCTTCCTGACTACATCATGTTTTTTACTGCTGAAGCTGATCATGCAAACTGGATTTGCCACAGCACTGAACACTGCAATACTTAAGTCGTTGGTTCTTTTTATGTCACTATCCACCCAAAAACAAGTTTTCTTCCTTTTCTTTTTTGTCTTTTCACTCACTGTTCACTCATTTCTTCACTAAGATGAATAAATGGAGTTCTGTAAATCTGTTGGATTTCCAGCTTCTTGAGTAGTGTAAGTGTAGACATGAGTAGTGGAAATAGAATTCTAAAAGTTATCTTATTAACGTAGAATACAGAATCAAATTAGTTCTTATATGTGAATGTGTCTTTTTGTCATAAGATTGCATTATTACCTTTGACTGAGGGAAACAATTAGCTTGAAGTCTTGATCAACTGATATCCTCCTTACATCTGGCTGCATTAAGAAGTGGTTTGTTGAATTACAGCCATTAAATCAAACAATTTTCATCCATTGTAAAAGTACCCTGTACTCTTTACTATTTAGTCTATAAGAAATTTTGGCATCTCTACATACTTCATCACTCTAAATCTAATAGTTCAAAATAACAGATTCCAATCTGTGATCCAAAAGCTACTCATAGAACTGTACCTCTTTAAATATTGATTATTTAAAGTTGATTGTGAAAGGCGCACTATAGCTCACATGAAATGCTAATGGGGCCTGTCTTTAGCCAAAAATAAAGAATCCCTGGCAGGGCTTCTATGATGTGCAGTAGGTCAAAGATTAATATATCTGTCAGTAAGCCAGTTGTAGGCAGTTGGTGTACTTTTGATTCATTCCAAGTAAGCTGGACAATAGCTGACATTCATTCAAGAGAATCCAGGAAAAACACTTGTCATAAAACTTGTTTCGTCTAGTTACCTCAGCCTTTTTTCAACCTAAAATGCCCAGATGAAAACCCTTTTAGTGCTTAAAATCTGCTAGTGAGCAAAAACTGCTGAGTGAAATACAATGATACGTCTTCAAATTCATTATTTCCCACAAATGTCAAGATAACAGGCTGGACAGACGAAACAAGCAAGTCTTCATCTACATTATCTTATAACCTATTGTCTTATAACCCAGTTTTCTGGAATTAGAGATAAACACAGCAGCAATTGGAATTTAGGAAGAACTATAAAATTAATGTGAAACATTTCCCACTCTTTTGTATTCAGTTTTCCTGATACTGGGAGGAAAAAAAAAAAAAAGAGTTATAACTTTCAGCTTTCCTTCAGAATTATTAGAGAAAAGCGAAGAATATTTTCTTTTTTCTAAGTAAAAATTAAAATTTCTATTGTATAAGTAAGGGGGAGTTGGACAGTAACAGCTAGGATTTTAAAAGCTATTGAACTTCTTCCTCAAGAAATGAAAAATCCAGTCAACCTGAGAAAGTTGTTCTGTTTCCTTCCTCTTGTGTTTAGGCTTTTAAAAGTATTACAACGTCTGTTTGGAAAAATATAAATTATGTCATGGATTTAATGACATATTATTTATAAATAAGCAAAGATATTTTTTATAGCAGAGGTAGAGTAATTGATCATGATAACATTCTTTTAAAGATAAATTTATAATATATGTGTACGAAACCAGAACCATTGCATCTAGGGTTAATTCATAAAAACAGGCAGTTAAGCAATTCACTAAAAGGAATTAATTTTTTTTCAAAGTGCTGTATTTAACTTCTGAGGCATTATTTCAGAGTTATTGTGGTCATGAAAGAAGAATTTCAGAAAAAAGAAAACAGATGCCATCTGATGTGAAATCGTCTCTAAATCAACAGTTTCATAAGTTTTATATCCCATCTGTTTTTTATGTAGTTAAGTTAAAACTGAGATTCAGTATTCTTCCTGTGCAAAGAGATTAATATTTATGAATTATGACTCAGATTTAGATTTATGTATTCCTTCCACAAAAGTAGGCTTACTGAATCACCATTTCTCCCCACCTGAATTACAGGTACCTTTTACTTGGAAGGAAACTGAATTTATAAATATATATTGTGCAGTGGGCATACTAAAGTTCAAAACACACCTGGTGATGACTGCGTGGCAGTGAATGACAATTACTATGTTTGTAAACAGGTTTTTCTCTCAGGAATAATTTTCCTTCCAAAAAGTGAACTTGAAAGAACAATGAGAAGAAAATCTTAAGAAGTTTAATGTCATTTCTTTTTTCTCTGTTGTTGTTGTTGTTGTAATTATTGTTATTGTTGTAAAAAGTGGAGCTAAAATACTGGACTTCTTAGTTCTAAAATAACTTTTTACTTTTTCTTTCAGCTGATGATTTGTGTGACTTTCTGGAGTTTTACATTCTTCAGCATTAGTATCTAAATACCTGAGCTGGTTTATACTGCTCCAACTCAATAAGACACCTTTGATTTAAAAAATAATGTTAGTGGATAATAACAAATGTTTAATAAATCACATTTTGGTTTACAGCTGTTAAATTTATAAAGGTTGATAACTGATATATTCCTTAGTTGTTTGCATTATTTATAATACATCTACACACTTCAGTGTCCTGGGTTCAGCAGTAGCAGTCATTTTTCTCCTTCTTAGCAGCTGGTGCAGTGCTGTGCACCTTAGTCACTGGACTGTTCTTATCTCAACCTGTGGGAGTTACACTCTTTCAATTCTCCTCACCATCCTCCCAGGAGTGGGAGGAGGAAGGGGAGGGTAAGTGAGTGAGTGGCTGCGTGGTTCTGAGTTATCAGCTAGGCTTAAACTATGACACTCAGAAAACTGGGAATCCAGTAAAAAATATTAAGTACTCAGCACCTGGGAAAATAAAGCCAGGTTAAAGCAAGGTAAGGCTTTCGAGAATCACAGAAATTCTGAAAAAACTGTGTTATTTTTGCCATTTAACTTCTTAATTATTTGTTAATAGCTGTGTAGGATACACAGTAATCTTAGAAATATGTATTGGGTTAAAGTCCAGACCAAACTCTTTGAGTGTGTGGCTTTGTTTCCTTTTTTAAAATATGAATGTTTCACATATTTTGAATGTTCTATGTCTACATTTAATAGTGAAAGATGAGCATTGTACCCCATGTTCATGAGCATTAATTAATATAATCAAAGTTCATTCACTATGATTAAATAAAAGTGAGTTTAAAATATTTGCAATGCAAACAATCACAGTACACTATTGGCCCTTTCAAAATACTGCTCTTTCCTTTGTTTTTTAAACAATGGCAACTGTAGCTTTGACAACCCTGATATCGTTTCATGAACTATTACATGTTGCCATGGCCAACTAGTAGGAATCAAGAGTAAGAACTGAAATTAGAGTAGTCATTCTAAATACCATGTGAGTACTTCAATCAGGTCTGAAATATTGTGAGTCAGAATTCAACTGTCTATAATCGGTAGTGAATTTAGAATATTTCAGGGTCTAACTCTTGCAAATTATTTTTGTATGCAACATAGCTTTTAAGACAGCTTTTTTGTCTGTGTAAGACATTCTAGTTTACAATATGTATTAGAATACTGAATAATAAAAACTAACTAAACATTTCCTAAGTTTTCCAAAATAATATTTTTCTATGAAAGCTTTTTTCTTCCCCTCATTATTGAGACAATAAATTAAAATGGGATAAGATAATAAGTTTTTAAAATAAAATCGATTTACTATAATGTGAAATTCTTCAGATTTGTTTGTCTGTGGAAGATCCTCTGTAATCTATTTCCTATACAAAATTCTACTTCTATATGTAGTCCCTTATAGTCACAATATCCCTTTGAATACATGAAATAAGGTAAAGAATTTGAGTAGATAAACTGTCTCAAAAACCAACTCAGTCATACCATTTATTGCATCTGGAAAGCTGACTATCATAACAGAAATTTTGTATCTGAAATTTATTGATTATCTGATCAATATTTAGCAGTTAATGCACATTGGCCTTTTTTTCCTCACATTTTTTTGCAGTAAATTGGACAGAGAATTTGCCTAGATAAAAGAGTAAGTAAGCTCATTGCTGTTGTATCAGATAAATATATGGATATAAAGGCTATAATTTTCTTTTGCACAGGAGGTGAATTAGACACACGTGGAATCTTAACTACCACAAAATAAGAATTAAAATAAAAAATTAAGAGAAGCAACAACAGCATTTTAAGGTAATCTGAGTCATCTAAATTCATTATGGATATATTATCAGAAAGCCTAACAGATCAGGTTCAGAAGGGAATTTAGGTAAAGAACTACATAGTTTCAAGATACCAATGAACCAATTGGTTCATGATACCAATTTCAAGATACCAATGAAATATACAGTAATAAAGATTTTGAGTGTTATAATTAAAGTTATTAATGTCTTTCAATACCCACTGATTCAACATGCATTCCAAAGTCCTATTCTGAATTTAGCTTATAGGTATTTATGTAATGTACCTATGGTGACAGTGTGTCAGCGTCACAGCTGGATCTGTTTTTTTGGGTCTGGAATATTACCTTTTATGTTATGACATAGAGAAGCAGAAATATGAAATTGGATTCCACCCCCCTCCTTACACTCCTTAAAATATCATGCTTCTTGATATTATTGCTACAGCAATTTATATAGTTGAAAGTCACAGTAAGTTGCTGTGATTTCAGTTTTATTCTTAGGTAACATAGTTGCAGAACCTGTACAGTTTAGACAATCATTAATGTATCCTTAAACATCTTGATGGATAAGAACTGAAAAGGTGCACATATTTCAAAGCACCAGTGAAAAGGAACTTGGCATAAATTTGGACACACACTCTTAGTTCTGAAAGCACCTCAACTACTGTGCTCAGTTCTGTGTCTCTCATTAAAAGAGATACTGAGGTGCTGAGCCGAGTTCGAGAAGGGCAGCAAAGCTGGCGAAGGGTGTAAAGTACAACTCTTATGAGGAATGGCTGAGGGAACTGCAGTTGTTTAGTCTGGAGAAGGCTCAAGGAAGCTTATAACTCTCTACAGCTACCTGAAAGAAGGATAGAGCAAGGGGGTGGCTGCTCTCTTCTCCCAAAGAACAAGTGATAGGACAAGAGGAAATCTCCTCAAGCTGTGCCAGGGGAGGTTTGAGACTGGATATTAGGAACAATTTCTTTACCAAAAGGGCAGTTAGGCTTTGGAACAGGCTTTCCAGGGAAGTGGTGGCAACACTGTTCCAGGAAGCATCCAAAAACCACATATATGAGGCCCTCAGACATGGTTTAGTGGCAGACTTGGCAACCCTTGGGTAATGGTTGGAATCTATGATCTTAAAGGTGTTTTCAAACCTAGCTGATTCTATGATTCTATTCATTTCTTAGGTATATATTCTTTTCTGAAGTATATATGCATTTATTATATTGAAAATAGCAGAACTTGCACAGGTTGTTATGAAAAAGATTGTTTCATTCACATTGTACAAACACCCAAGGAGGAGACAAATTATTCATATTCCTTGCTAGCAGTAATTAGGTACAATGTCTGCTTAATGCAAACATACTTAACTGTATGAACTGGAAATAAATAGTCAAATGTTAATCAGTTTTCAAGCCTGTTTAATGTTGAATTCTTTTTTTCTTTATACAATACAGGAGGTTAAAGAATATCCACATTCTTACTAAGGAACATTATTACAACATTGTGCCATTGTCTTTTATTTAACCTCTTTTCATTCAATCTCATTTATAGGATCGTCACTCTTCCTCTTTGAGGTTGGCATGTCCTCAAACATAGCAAAGTTTATTTTTTCCATCATTTCAATACTTATCCCCTTTTCAGAAAGGCAAAGTTCTTCACAGAAGTATTTGAAGATCAATATTTTCATTAGGTAAAGAAGTTACCTATTTCACCCTCAGATTAAAAGAAAAAAAAAAAAAAAAGAAGCTGATGATTATGAAAAATACAAAACAATTTTTTTTTTTTTTTTCAGAATTAGTTGATCTCTTTATTCAAGTGATAAAAAACGTGGATCAGTATTTTACCTTACTCAAAATTTCTGGACCTGGAAATACGGGTGGAGCTTGATTCTGATGTATGCTATTTACCAGCATTTATGTGAAAAACTGTTTCTCATGCTACATAATCCACGTATCTACAGCATAGAAAAGCAATGAGTTTTCTCACTTTTACTCTTTGACTTTCTCTCCCATCCTACAGTGGTGGGAGTAAGCTAGGGACTTCATGGCGCTTAGTTGTCTGCTGAGGGTTAAACCATGACAATATCTCTTACAGATACATCTTGTACCAGTACACTAAAGCCACTACTGTTGTCCTACTCTAGCTGAAACTACTATTATTCATTATTTTGGGTGGAAATTTAATATAGCTGAACACAAGTTTTGGCTATTCCCAGTTGCAGACTTATTCCTCATTGGCTCCAGAACATAACAACTATCCATGTAGCATCTAGCCATTACTTCTCTCCATCTCAGTGACCTTGCTGAAGTACAAAGTGAATAATTAGGGTAGAGCTGATTCACATTTTAGCAATTGAGAAACTGCATTTAGTGCTCTGGACATGAACTTTGATCATTGAAATCCTAAATTAAGCACTAACTGTCATTATTGGCTGCTGCCAATCTTTGGAATTTGAAAGTAAGTGCAGAATTGGTCTTTAAGTGAAGAAGATAAATTCAGCGTCTTTTGTTTCCTTCAAATTAAACTCTAATACTACAAGTTATTCAGGACCAGTCTGTCATATTGATCCCACAGCTTTTAAAAGCATTTTGCACTGACTGTAGTACATTGATTGTAAAGCAGATTTTTATTTGTGAATCTTGGGCTTTTTTAACTAATTATTAATAGTAAAGGCAAGAAAAAAAAAGAAACATTAATTCTGAGTAGTAGCATCAAAGAAAGATTGAAAGCATGCAAAATGAGTAGACATCAAACTTTTTATGAATGTATACATGCAATGTACAGAAAGAAAATACTTCTACTAAGAAGAAAACTTGGTTCCAGCTGAACAAAAGAAACTTCTTTTCTGGAATCTCTTACATTTAAATACTCTTCGTTAACTAAAGCAAGTATTATATTAGTGAAATATTGAAGCCTCCAAGGATTATCCTGGCAGATTATCCAGTTCCCAGAACAATCTCCCAGACTCAATAGCCTTGTTTAGTTTTAGGCTGCTAATTAAAGCAATGAATTTAGCATTGTACATTCTTTGTACAGTCAGTGGAGACCAGAAGGAGCTTGTAGTGAGCTGAATAACTTCTGCAAGGGACATAGTTTCATATTTTTTTCCTCCATTAGCCATATAGAGCATAGGATTAGAATTTTCCTTTCTTAAGCCTCTATTCTCAGTGCTTAATATTAGCCACTGTGCCTTCACATAGAAAATAAATGCAAGGAATAAAGTAGTCAGCATGGTACAAAGATCCACTCTCATCAGAAACTTCCTAGACAGTATCATTTCACTCATTCTAATTTTTTAAAAAATATTTTTTGTTGAAAGTACATCCTTTTTCCTATCTGTTGAGGAGTCTTTCTGATTACATGTCCAAACTATATAGACATTTAAAACCAAAAAAAAAAAAAAAAAAACTTGTTAGAAACTTGTTAATGTTATGTTAGTGACATAAAAAAACAAACAAACAAACAAATAAATGCATAAATAAATAGATAAATAAATACGAACAAACTCTGTACAGGTTCTATCCAGCACTCCTTAAATTCTTTCCTTAATGCTTCCAGGTGTTTTTTATGACTACAGAGCTTTCTGTTGGCTGAGCAGACTGGTTAAGTAAACCTCTTACTGTAAAAAAGTAGTCAGTGACTTTGTTGCTGTGTACTAAAAAAAAGCCTTCTAACTTTTTCCTAGGATTGCTTTTATTAATGATAAACCCACAGATTTTCCTTTCAAAAATATATTAAGAATTGAACAGTATTAGCTAAGACTTAGTGCTCTATTAAACAATATTTTAACATGGATTGTATATAACGATTGCATTATATACAAACTATGTTATATGATTCAGAAGCTCTTGCTACTTAAGTGCTTTGATCAGGAAAATTTCAGAAAAATCTTATCTAGATTCCATGGTTCAGGCAGAAGTACCTTAAATGTTAGAATATGAAGAGGTCATAGTAACAGGGCTTTGTCATTTTGTAGTAGCAGGCCAAAATCCAACTTATTAGGTCCAATTCCAGCACAGAAAATTTGAATTTACGATTTTATGACATAGCATCTAAATGACAACTTACAAAACACTCCAAATAAAAGACTTTCCAATACTTTTGAATTCCCAGTTATTTTCTGAAACTGAAACCCTCTTCAGCCAAGAAAGTAGGATCAGGAAACCACAACAAACTATCAGCCAGCAAAAGGGATCCTGGCTCCGTAGCCTTATTTTTACATATTCAGCTGAGAGCAGAGACCTGAGGTTTCCCCTTCATTTGGCTGTGCCTACGCTTGTGAGCAAAATGGTTTGACATAAATGGCACTTTAAAGTAAAACAGATGAGCTAACTATAAACATTTCAGTAGATTTTACATCAGGCAGGATATAGCCTAGAGAATGGACCAAATACTCATGAGCTACTATCCAGCAGCCCATCTTCTAGTGCAGTTTCATCCCCAAATTAATCCAATTCAGGAGCTTTATAACACTGCACAATACACCCCAATGTATGGCAAATGAAAGAATCAAGAAACATTCCTGATCTGTATTTTTAATACTAAAGCTAATGCAGAAGATACTTTATATTTTCATAATACAGAGTTAATGAATAAAAAAAAAACAATCCAAGGAACAGATGCTATAATGCTTTTTTTCCAAGACATAGTACAGAAAGCTGCTTCAAGACTGTAAAACTCTTTCACAGAGATAGTCATCTGCAGCCCTGGAAGAGACTCATGCATCCATGTAGGTGAGTATACCCTACTATTTAACAGGTTACTAACTGTATAAGCACTGGTCTTCAAACTCATATCTGATTTTGGGATATCAGAACTGATGCATACTGCCTTGGTTAAATTTCTGCATTAACATATCACCTAATGTGTATGAATGACACATAAAGTCAGAAGTCTGTGGACTAGTCTCCTACTGAAATTTCAGCCAAAGAGCTTTGCAGGACCAGATCCCTGAAGACTAATAGTCTGGCATAATCATTTAAAACGTACATACTTTGCTATGCACAGAGAACCTAGCAAAATTATACTTAGGTCTTCTTTAAAGCAGCAACCTACCACACAATCTGCTGCAAAGGTAGCACCAGATAAACCACATTTCTGTATTATAGCCTACAGGTCACAATGGTATTCAGTATGAACAGAGACTATTAGTTGAGTTTTCTTGTTGTTTAAATTATTCATATTTCAATTTTAAGGGATTTTTTTAAATGTTATTGAAATCTTCCTGCCCTGGAGCAAGTTTCATAATACTGTAAGTTAATGCACTTGCCTGTCATTTTCATAGGGACTGGATTTAAATCTGGTTTGGGTCTCATGTGAAATTAGGTTAATGATCTCAGACTAGTCCTTAGTATGCATTTGTCCCTATCACAAAACTATTATTGCACATAATTTGGCAGTAGAGTGCAACTGTAGAGTACTATTCCCCGAGGAACCAGGAAATGGAATAGAAAGGACATTTCAGAGCAGGTTTGCTTTTGGCAATGATAGTTAGATCGAGCCAAAACAAATGATTTCTTAATTTCATAAGAATCATTATTTAGCAAATTAGTTAACACAATGAAGTTGTCTAAATAAGTGATTTGTCACTTCTCAATAGATGAAATGGCATGAAAGTATAGTTTTACAGTACCATGCCATTTTGGGCACTAAAAATCCAAGATGCACTTTGATTCATCTGATAGAAATAGACTAATGTTGCTGTAAGGAGTGATTGTATCAGAAACCAACACTTTTTGTTTGTTTGTTTGTTTGTTTTAAAGTATGATGATAATTAGAATATGAGACAACAAGGCAAGCTGTAATTAGAGGTTCAAATGAAAACATAGGATCATAGGACAGTTAGGGTTGGAAAGGACCTTAAGATCATCTAGTTCCAGCCCCCCTGCCATAGGCAGGGATGCCTCCCACTAACCAAGGCTCTGTCCAACCTGGCATCATCAACATCATTCAACTGTACTTAGTAAAATTCAATTGCATAATCTGAGAATTTTTATGTGACCAGCTTTATCTAGTATAATAATGATCCAAGGAAAAGGAAAAAAAAAAAGAAAAAGTAGAAGAAAAAAATTGTCAAATAAATTATTTGGTGTAAATTATTCCATTAGTTGTACTAATAATGCAAAGAATGTGGTTAATGTCCAATATTGCATTCCTTACATTTTTGAGACTATGAGTCACTGAAATTCCACTAACTTAAATGTAATCAAGAGGAAAAAAAGGTAGCATTTCTGGTTATATAAACAAACGAAAACTTTTAATTGATCCAAACATTTTTAGGATAATCATAGAATCATAGAATACTCAGGGTTGGAAAAGGACCTTAACATCATCTATTTCCAAGCCCCCTGCCATGGGCACAGACACCGCACACTAAACCATGCCACTCAGGGCTCTGTCCAACCTGGCCTTGAACACCGCCAGGGATGAAGCATTCACAACTTCCCTGGGCAACCCATTCCAGTGACTCACCACCCTCACAGTAAAGAATTTCTTCCTTATATCCAACCTAAACCTCCCCTGTTTAAGACTGAAGCTGTTACTTCTTGTCCTATCACAGCAGTCCCTTCCCAGCATCCTTTTAGTCCCCCTACAGATACTGGAAGGATGCTATGAGGTCTCCAAGCAGCCTTTTCTTCTCCAGGCTGAACAGCCCCAACTTTATCAACCTATCTTCATACAGGAGGTGCTCCAGTTCCCTGGTATCCTTGTGGTCCTCCTCTGGACTTGTTCCAACAGTTTCATGTCCTTTTTATGTTGAGGACACTAGAACTGCACACAGTACTCCAAGTGAGGTCTCATAATAGACCAGTTATTCAGCAATGTCACGAAAAGATTCTTCAGAAAAGTTAGTTCATTAGTAGTGTAAAAACTGTAAGACAGCACAGTAATATAAAGTCAAACTTGGGCTGGAAAATGCTTTGAGAAAAGCATTCTGTCTTCTTTAATACCTATCACTACATAGGCATGTTCCATAAAAAGTATTGGTCAGGATCAAATCCTTCAGATTCATACATGAGTGAAACTGTAAATTTTGCCTCACAATTGCTTTTGAGTCCTGTGCCATCGAGAAGAGTCCTGGTACATATGCATACATACATATGTGTATGTATTTACATACACACACGCTATACAAATATTCAAAATTAAAGCTAATTACTTGAATGAGGAAACATTCCCTCAATTAGGATTTAACAGATTAAATATTTGACAAACAAAATTTCTAGATCACAGCCTTGCCCTTTCTGTGGCTTAAGATGTTCTGGTTTGGTTTTAATATTTTGGTTTATTAAACTTTGAAGTGGAAAAAAAAATCAAAACACAATAACATACAACAACATAAGGAAGTAATCACAACACAATCAAAAAAATCAATAAACAAATCAGTATTTCTTTGGTGTTCAAATGACCTTCCTAAATTAGAAGCCAATACAGTGTACGCAATACGAAATTTTTAGCTAGCTGATGTACCAAGTAAATCAGTAAATCTGAGTAGGCTAGTAAATTTTGATTTAATCTTCTTAACTGGTTTGATAGGTTAACTCTAAAGATCATTGAATCAGTCAGACATTAATTCAGCAAAAGCTAAATAAAAGACAGCACTTAGAAAGTAATATGCATGCAGAGAAAATATTAGTGAGTTGTGGGAGGTAGGTGGTAAGAGGATGCCCGGTAATGATGCTCCTTCTTTCCAAAATCTGTGATATAACCTCCTACTGCTGAAGACTGAAGTCAGGTAATGCGTAAGTAAAGCCAACAATATTTTTTTTTAATTATTATTATTCAGTAGAAATATCATCTAGCTCAGAGTTCATGTGAACAGCTAGAAAAACCTTATAAGTCTGGGTCTGAAGAAATAAGGAAAGCATATAGCAATCCCACCTTTGTCCTGTCACAAATGGACCAGCCTCACCAGAGCAAGTTGAACTTGACCAGGTCTGAGAAGTGCTTAAACACAGAGTTACCACTAGAAAGGGTGAAAGGGGACGTTACAAATTCTTTTTTGTGGCAAACCACCAGTCTTTTTATGAGAGGTACTTTAGATACAGCAGTATGCCGTAGGTGCGTAAATATAGAACAGTTGAGAACTGGTTTTTGTGACTGGGGTCAAAAATGTCTGCAAGTACTGAATGAATCTTCTCCTCTCACACCATCCACCTGAAGCAATCTTGTTAGGGTCACTCTTCGGAGCAGTTTTGCTGCCTCTTTGCATATGTATTCCAGCTGAAATGCAGCATGGCTATTATTTGTAGCTGGGTAAAATATTGAAGATTCAGCTCAAGGACTCTGAGGCTCTATAAATTGCTGAGTGCCTTTCGCATGCAGGCACTCTCAGTTCTTCACAGAACAAACTCAACTCCCCCAGGAGTATAAACGAAATCACCCCAAATGTCTCACCATGTATACAGTCTGTGATTCACTCTATGTTTCAGCTCTTTAAATGAGTCGGTGCTCTTAAAACACAAAAATAATCCTTCTGAGAGGTTGGCAATAGATTTTTCTGGGATAAAGGGTAGCACTTAGAATCCATGTTCACCTTTTATCTGCCCTCTTCATGCAGGTTGTGTGGATGAAGCCTGCAAAGTAGCCTGAATTGAAAGTAGACTTGATAATTTGTATCTTGCTCTCTTACCTATCATTACAGTTCATCATTATCTTCTAAAAGATTTTCCACTGCTTCTGAAACAAGTCAGCACTCTCTCTCTCTCCACAGGAAGCAGTACAGCTGTCAGTATGCCAATCTACCCACAACATGTTACATCCATCTAGCAGTTTGAAGGAAAAATAAAATTAATAGCTGCATTTGATCAAATTTAAGTTTATTTTTATGTTATTCCAAATCATTAAGAACTTGAGCAATTAATGAGTAAATGGAAAATATTACTAAAACCTGGTGTTATATGAAATTAATCATGAGTATTATCAGGATTTCTAAGGACATTACATTCATTATCAGATCTAGGAGTACTTAAGGTTATTCCCCCTT
>JBCJKH010035967.1:0-27392 GCA_039877255.1 Loriculus beryllinus
CCCCGGCCAAACCCAGGACATCATCTACCTCTGGAAATCAAAGGGGAACTAATGTTATGAAGTACAACTTTGAAACATGAGAGGTGAGGTAGCAGCTATTTCTCTTGTCTTTCACCACCATATTTTTAAATCGACTCCTTTCTGCTGAAGTCAATCTTACCTGCCCAGAGATGTGATGAAAGATGTCTGTTTCATAGGCTCCAGTCTGGTCAAGTGAGGATGTAATCTGGGAAGTGACTGTTCTCTCTGTTGTGGCCTCTTGCAGTTTTCTGATGGGCTGGATTTTGCTTACTTCTATCAAATTTGCATGTGGATTTACACAAGCCTCAGTTACAAAAGGAAAGTTGGTAATGTACACCATAGCTAGGGATTCTTTATTCAGCTGTGCAAGTAACTGCCAGCCGCAACCTAGATTCAAACAGCCAGGCTGCTGCTTTGCTGGGTCTCTGGGTCTTGCTTTCCTTTTAGTTTTTACCTTGGTTTTTTTCCTATGAGGCTCATAGTTGATATTCCTGGAGGAGAGTAAACAGCACTATTTGTGATGGAAAATGTTTAAGAAGATACATGAGCTACATTCATACATGAACATATATGAACAGAAGGTTATATGGATTGAAAAGTATCCATATTTTAGCGAACAAGAACCTTGTCTGCCCCTTTTTTTTTCTCTTTTTTTTTTTTTTTGTTTGTTTGATTTGGTTGTGGTTTTTTTGTCTTTTTCATGCCTCCTTATTTTGTTGGGTTTTGTGATCAGATTCTCTTGAGAGTTCTTTGGGTATGACTTTACCCAAAGTAATCATCAGTGTGTAATGGTAACTAACTCAGGACGGAAGAACAAAAAGATTCTTGTGTGTAAGAAAAACAGCAGCAGGAAAAAAAAAAAAGCTGGATGTGCTTTAAAAATAAATGGTTTATTTTAACGGAATAGTCAAATCCAGTTAGTATATTTGTCCATTTGCCCAATATCGTAGATGTAGATAGTATTTACAGAGTCCATCTTGAGGATGAGATTCTCTTTCATTGTATGTAAGCTGTCTCAATACCTGTAAGGTTATTGGAAACCAGACTGGTTTGTTTAGCTGAGTATTTTTTCCCGTGTAGGCAGTAAGGAGTCCACTTAAGGGGGAGCACCCTGCTCCAGCCAGCAGGAACTTCCTGGGTTTGGAGTCTGCTTCAGCTCTGGTCTTTAATCCAGAAATTCAAGCATGTTAGATTTCCGCTGTGGTTTAACTTGGTGAAATTTATCAACTGTTTACACAAAACAGTTTGTTTAACCATATTTGAAAGTTCAGGAACTTGGTTTACTTTTGCACATATACTGATGACAGCTAAATATATACGTACAAAATATACTGATGCCAACTCACAGCAGTGGTGTGCAAACTGTTACTACAAACCTCTTCACTTGTTGTCTACTAAATAGAACAGTTTTTATATCAAACTCTTTGACACTGCCTGTTTACATCAGGTTTGTTCTTCCTAACTCAAATTTTTGAAAATTATCATTGTGTTTCCCTTACCTTACATGTACTTAAGGAGGAGTGCAGTGGTAGCATGGACACTAGTAGCTGTTGGACCAAACCCATAACAGTGATCACAGAATCATAGAATGATTTGGGTTGGAAGAGACCTTAAAGCTCATCCAGTTCCAACCCTCCTGTCATGGGCAAGGACACCTTCCACCAGACCATTTTGCTCCAAGCCCCATCCAACCTGGCCTTGAACACTGCCAGGGATGGGGCTTCTCTGGGCAACCTGTGCCAGTGCCTCACCACCCTCACAGTGAAGAGCTTCTTCCTAATATCTAATCTGAATCTCTCCTCTGTCTGTTTAAAGCCATTCCCCCTTGTCCTGTCCCTGCACTCCCTTGTAAAAAGCCCCTCTCCAGATTTCTTGTAGGCCCCTTTAGGCAGTGGAAGCTGCTCTAAGATTTCCCTGGAGCCTTCTGTTCTCCAGGCTGAACAACTCCAACTCTCAGCCTTTTTTCATAAGAGAGGTGCTCCAGCCCCATAGGAACTCTCAGGAAATGCTTGGGAATTTGAAGCTCTAGGATGAGTGCGTTATTTATGCAGCAGGCTGAAAACGAAGTATTTTAGCTCTAGCAAACTGCATATTCTGTAGCTTCAAGCCTGGAAATTTATTTCATATTATATACATCAGTAATATGCCAGACAGTGTGTCGATTTGGTAATAAAAGATCAGACAGGCTAATCCCAAAGGAGCAATATTAAAAACATGACAATTTTCTCACAGAAAATTACACTAAATAGGACATAAGTTGCACTGGAATGCAAACAAATGGAATATGTTTCTTACTTAAATGTTCCTTGGTTCTGAAACCTAAACTGTTTTGTAAACAACATTGTCATAGTATCTGTCAGTGTTACAAAAGGGCAGTAAAAGGCCGTGAGAAGTTGCACAGATTCCTCCCATCCTACAAGACCACTGAAGTTTCCAGACTTCAGACAAAATCTGCAGTGACTCCTAACACTGCAAATGGATATTTAGGTTCCAGAAGCAATGCTTGCCTGGATTAATGTGCTGAATGTGTTTGCATGGACAGCTTGTGATACAATATTTAATTAGGAGGTGATACAGCTTCTTTTTTTGCCCAGGGAAACCAGGCCTTTTTTTGTGTCAAGACAGTGCTCCCTGACTGAATTTCTTAGTCCTTTTTTGCTCATGCCTTACTGCACAGTCATTTTTGTGAGCTTTTCATTCTAGTCTCAATTCTTCTCAGGCTTTCACATATAGTTAATGAACTCAGATGCAGCAGTCACCCTGATCTCTGGGTCTAACTTGCATCCCTGTTTCTCATTTACCTGTGTGAAGCAAGTAAGTCCTCTGAGTCAAAGGACATTCCCTTTCTCACAGGGACATTGTCTATTTCAAATGCTTTTATTTCATTCAGCAAGCCTGTGGAATCTCCATCCTTGGAGAAACTCAAAAGCCATCTGGATGTGGTGCTGGGTAACTGGCTCTGGGTGGCCCTGCTGGAGCAGGGGGTGGACCAGATAACCTCCAAGAGGTTCCTGCCCACCCCAACCACTCTGTGTTTGTGTGAGCTTGCTCTTGGTTCCTGTACTTGCTGAGACAAACCTGGGAGGTGTAGGCAGCTGCAAAGCAAACCCTGGGCAGCACTGCAGTGGGTGCTGCAGTTACAGGTGTGCTGACTGAGAGTGAAGCCACAGGGGTTGAGGCCCAGCCCATCAGTAACATTCATCAGAAGCTTGCAGCTTGGCTAAATTTGGTGGCATTGAAAGCGATGGCAAAGGCCACCTCTGGCATACAAGGCAAATTGCTTCTTGAATTCAAATCTATGCTACAAGTCTGGAAAACTTTCTTGCAGCACTTGATGGTGTTACTGTTCTTTAACATGGTGAGCAGAAACATTTTAGCCAGGAGTCAATTTACAGCACGTGCCTTATGTGGACCATTTTAACTGAGCATCTAAAGGTTAGTGAAGGTGTTACAAGCTACTGAAAGAAAAACACAGCAATTTTTGATACCTGCTATTTTTCTACAATAATTTGGGTATTTTATTCATCAGAGAAGTTTTCAGGTAATAATTTTATCAACATTAATTACATAGGCAACCTTAGAGTCTAGTAAAAAAACATAGAATGGTTAGAAAGTGTCAGAACTACTGGTACCAGGAACTGGTGACTTTACCTTTAGAACAGAAATATGACTTGGCTGCAGCTATTCTGGTGAAACATGCAAGCTAGATGTGCTTTAAAGTAGAACCTGTCAAATATATCACTTTTGTGATGTATTAATAATTTCTGCTTTTTGTTCATATGACATGTTCCTGTTTGTGTCCTGTGTACAGCAAACTATTCACAGTCCTCCCATTTTTCAGCCAATGTGACACTAAATTACTATTTATATAGTCAGAAAATACAGAAATGTATTTTGATTCCAAACTTAATTTTACCCACAAAGTTTATCCTCATTTGTCTGAGAAGTTGACATTGCTAAGAAGAGCATTCTGAATCCATTAGGTTTGATTATTTATGCCAACATACCCATTTACTAGTATTTGCATTGAATATCAACATCTGAGATGTCATTCTGCATGTGTTTCAGAGATGCGGTTTCACAAGGAATTAACTAAACTAATAGGCTATCTTTAGTCTTTCCCACCTGGTTCCCATTACTAGAACTGTGAACAGATAAGTAATTAGGATTATTAGCAGATTTAGTAACTTGAGTCAGAATTGGACAACTTGGAACTCCCAGGGCCAAATATGCACACCAGGAGAGCATATCATGCTGCACTGGGTATTTGCCTTCTCATTGAGGAGTGCCTTATCTTGTAAAGTCCTACCACAAGGGGCTGAAGAGCTGGTGGTGGAATTTAAGTGTGGGTGTAAATCCCAAGTCAAGGGCTGCTCACCAGCAGGAAAGCACTCAGTGTGAGGTTTGAGGTCATTTAAGGTTGTCATGTATGGGGAGGGTATGGGGGGGCGCAAGTTTAGCTTGTCTGTGCTTTTGATAGTGTTCAAGTGCATGTGTAACTGCACTGCAAAGGAAACTAAACACGGTGCCACTTTGGCAGCCTACATTTCTGGCAAAGTATTACTCTTCCTTCATACAGCAACGGTCCCCAAGCAAGTTAATTGAGTGGTTTGCCCAGATGGATATCAGAATCTGCATCTTTGAGAGTGGATGTGTTCAACCATCAATGTAAATTAAACTGTTTCTGTTCTGGATAATAACCCCACAGTGATATGGGAGGGGTAGACAGGAGAGAGGTGCCTGCAAGAGCTTTGCAGGATTTCATTCTTGTTTTAGCAGCATTAGCAATCTTCCTTTTCAGCCTAGCAGTGTGTTCCTCACACTGCCTTTAATCAAGACTATATATTTTTAACTTGCTTCTTACATCAATGTGAAAGTATAGGAGCATATTTTGTGAATTAGATTACTGCCAGACCTCCTCTGGTCCCTGACCAAAGGTGTGTCAGCCTTTGAAGGGGATCACTCATTCCTCTTAACTTTTCTTTCCTGAGATTAGCTCAAAAGCTGAAGCTAAAAATATTTAGAATGAAATGTCTGAAATGGAATAGAAAAGCAGTCCTCACAGTATGTTTAGCAGGACACAACCATTAAGAAACATTCTAGGTGACCAGAGGCTTTTACAGAAAGGTTTAAAAATTGATTAATATTCTCACAGAATTCACTAAAAAATGTCTCCACTTCTCTAAGAAGTGTGAGAAGCCATCAGCACAGTGATCTACCAGATCCATACTGAAGTCCATTGAACTGCAGATGAGTAGCTTCTGCTCCATGAAGGAAGAACAGCTCTATCCCTGACACCCATAAGCTACCTATTTACTGCAGGCTACTTTCATTTTTCAGATGAGCCTGCAGTTATTTTATGGACAACAGCTGTTTGTCACCAAAAAGGTGATCACAGTGTGCGGCAAGGGGGGTGGGAAGGGGAGTGGTGGGGTGTGGGGTGTGTATGTGTGTGGGGTGTGTGTGAAGGCAAGAAGCAAAACTTAATTACCATAGTTTTTTTCCAGTGTGTATTATCTGTGTGGCTTGTACTGGGTTCCCATCCCTACAGTACAGCCCCTCCCTCTTCTCCAGATGAAATATCTAAACCAGTGGGGCCCATTCTACTTTTAATATGCATGAGAGTGGGCCTGTATTATCTTTGTCAAAGAGAAGCTTCAGCAGAAACAAAAGCAAATCCCTTCCCTAGAGACATGGGGCGTGTTGCACCAGGAATGAAATCTATCTGTCTTCAGATATTGGGATGACTCCAGGAATATCTTCCAGCTATTCTAGTAGCTGTAACCTCATTTTCCTGCCCTCACCATTTGGGCTCAGAGAATGAACCTGCTCACAAAAGTAAAACAAAAGCAATGGACTTCAGCATGATTATAAGTTGACAAGTTCAGTATCCTTTTACCTCCTTTCATGCTGTTATTTACATAAGCCTATTTCTCTGGAGCTACCCACAGTTCAAAATAATCTATTTGCTTAATTAAATTATACTTTAAGGAATGGAAATAGAAAAATGGGGGATACCCCAAGAGACCCACTCCCAGTCAAAAAAACAGTTTCAGAACGGGTCACATGTTGTTAGGAGGGAAAGGCAAAACCATTAACCTTCCCTAAATAACATCTTGTCTGATAACACAAAAAAAGAAACTACTTACCAATTGTAATGAAACAGGAAGAATTTAAGTAGGAGCTCTTGCTTTAAAACATAATGTCTGATGTTTTTCTAACTCGAACAAAGCTGTTGGAATACAGAAGGCCTGTGGAAAAGTCAGAATATTACAAAAATTAGATGTAGTCAAAACTGGCATTCATATAAAGTCTACTGGAGAAAAAGAGGAAGGAAAAAATACAAGGATAATTTCACAGATGTCAAATCAGAGAATTGTGTCTGTGCACATAACACTAAGTGAAAGGATGCAGATAAAACGACTTCTTACACTCCAATTTCCAGTACATAATTCACATAATAAGGAAATAAGTGGTGCTTATCTAGAGTAAGCCTCCTTGGAAAGAGAACAAAGGTTGATCCTGAAAGGAACATCATGTTGGAGTTGGTAAGCAACTACTGCTAAAGTCCGAGCAAATGCTCCTGTTGTTTTTCTGTCTATGAACATAAGCTGCTAAACCTTGAGCCAGTTAGAATTGTTCTTTTGCAAACATATGAGCAAGCTATTCTTTATTCAGACAAGTAACACACAAATTGTGCTGGCAGGACTACATTGGCAGCTACGATGGCTACATTTGAAAACTCTGCAGGGGTAATTCCCAAACAGTTTTAAACCCAGTGAGTTCGGGTCTAGTTCTCAGAAATTAACTGCAAAACTGTAAAATCATTTTGGGGAGTATCAAGGCACTACAGTGAAATACTCAACAGTCGGGAACTACAGGAGGTGATGCTGACAAGCTGTGAGTTATTTTAACACAACCACATGACAGAGACAGTGTAATGGCATCACATTCATACGTATTTAGAGTATGCCAACAAAGCAATGTGCAGTAAATGCACTTCTGGCCTTGTCAAGTCATTGGCTGACTTAAGTCAATGCCTGTGGACATTTTTACACGCAGAACTTTACCCATTACACGCGATGTGTAAAACAGCTGTAGCTACGTGTAATACATGGGGAAACAGCTAATACCAACACGATATAAACACAAGTGTTCTGTCTGAAAAGATGCATAAAGGGAAGGTTTGTAGTTGATATCAAACCTGATTTTTGCATTTAATTTTTCATAATTGTGGGGAGAGAAACTGAACGCCCATCGTACTAACCACCTGAGAACCACCATCTCAAGTGTGAGAGCCTTTACCTTTTCTGTATTTATATTGAACAGTCTAAATTTTAATTGACTGAATTACACATAAGAATCCACTTGCACAGAAATGTAAATAGTCAGAACATTGTATTCCGAGATGAAAACATACATAATAACCTCTCAGGGTTTTCTGAGAAGTCACCTGGGGCCCTTTACTTGCTCACCTTTCCAAACTACCAGTCATCAGCTCTGACAAATGCAGTTGCTCATGCAATTAACACATATTTTTAAAATATGTGACAACTTTAATGTCAGAAACTGTTTACTATGACCTGTAACAACCTGAATTCATATTAAAATATTCAGTTTTACTTCCTGAGTGAAGGAAGACATCTTGGACATGTGGAATGTCATCAGTTCTTTGCAGCAGGGCTACAGCAGAGGTGTGTATGTTGACAGTCCTGTTAGAATGTTGTGCTGCCTTGTCTCAGTGATCCCTTTAGCACTCTCGTGGGATACCTGGTAGGCTGTAAGAAATAATGCATTGGCACACTTAACACAGTGCTAATATATATTTTCCATCCATGGTATTTGCTCATCACATACCCTTATGGTCTGACGGGCATAGCGTAGAGCGTGGTCTGATGGTAGAACCTGTCCCTGGGTGAAACCAGTGCTGACAGACCTCATCTGTGCATTGCAAATTGCCAGCAGATGCTCCTTGACTGACACACTGAGGTACATGAGGAACAGAAGGATGCCAAAGGTACTCAGCTCTCCCTCCCAGCCTCCAACTGTGGCTCTCCTGTATACAGCTATTAAGTAAAAATTTGCTGTCTTCTCCATGCTGTTCCTGGTGTTGTGAAAAGTCCTGGTTAGTCTGAAATTACAGAGGTTCATCCAGCTTTCCTTGGAACTAAACTGGAAATGCTTCTTGCCACCCAATACACAGGCAAAGGGTGCAGTCAATACATTTTGCCTGTTTTTCCTCTTTTCACCTCCCCCCATCCCCTTTTGTTTATTTCTAAATTCTTGCACTCCGATTTTACTTGTGAGTTTTCCTGTATTTTCCCAGCGGATTTACAGAATAGACACTGCTGTGTCTCTGGCTATTCTTAGATTTTCCAGGGAGAAAAGAGAGGAGAGAATGGAGATGCGCTCCTCCTGATGAGGGAGTGACATGTCAGATAGAACTTGGCACTGCTCGGCTTCCACGGCACTGAGGAGCCCACCGGCTAGTTTACACTGAAAACACTTCGGTGACTATTTCCTGACACTGGTTCTGTTAACAGAGGGGGGTTCAACCAGTCAGCAAATTTAAGTGTGCATTTAATTCTCCAGTCTTTTTTTCCTTTTTCCCAGATAATTATTATCCTTATCTGTCTTTTACAAATAAAACTAAGGCTGAATAAACAAAGCCCTGCTCAGAAAGGTAATGCCAAAGGCAAACTCCCATTCTCTAGAAGTTATACAGTGTTTTGATTTGTCCAAAGTGTTAAACATTCCTAAGTTACCTCAAGCAGAGATGGAACTGTCACATTCACCTTGCCACGTTGCAGGCGTGAGGAATGTTTTAAAAACCAATGCAAACTCACAGCACGTTTCAGGAGCTGCGGGAATGTTAATCAGGACACAGGATTTAACTCCACCCGCGCTCTGCCCAGGATGCAGGATTACTCAGGCTCTCGGTGTACTCCCATTTTCCTTTCCCTGCGTACATCCACACTGATCCCAGACAGAACCTTTACCTAGAGAACCCCCTGGGTTTTCTCTATCGCCTAAAAGAGGCCAAGGCATTGTTATGACTGTCGTATTTACAGGGGTTGATATGGCTGGAACAATTTTGTTTAAATTATTTATCAGCTAGCAGCTGTACTCACAATGTCCCTCTGTTGTCCAAACGCGCAAAAAGAGTGCAGTGAAGCACACCCTGCTAAAGAAAGGCAGCTAGGGCTGCAAGATAAAGGAAAACACAAGAGATTTTGAAGTATGGCCTGGTTCATTTCCCCTTGTCAGCAAAACACAGAAGGATTTTACGGCTATCAGGTGGAGAGCAAAGAGGCTTTGGGCACACAATCAGCGACATTGTGTCACTTGTGAAGCATTGTGTGAAGAAAGCAAAGGGTTTACGGGAAAGCTGACAAACCAGCCGGCAATGCTTGGAATGAATGCTCATAAAGCAGAGGGACGCAAACTGCAGCACAACGGGTCAGGGAGGGGCGGCTGTGGGTGCCACCGGTGCTGTGACACCATGGCTGAGCATGATGCAATGTTGGGCTGCTCTCCCGGAGCCACACCAGCCATCCCGGGGATGAACTGCCGGCTGCAGGCAGGTGCCAGGGAACTCCCGCAGAGCTGCCATGTAGGGCGGCACCTGTGCGGCCCTGCAGAAGCTACAGGGAACAGGGCTCGGGCAGGCGGGTGCTGTTCCATCACTGAGTGTCAGACACAGCCATGGCCGCTGCCAGCCCTGCAAAACCTGTCGGTGTAGGCCCCTGTGGATGAGGTTGTGAGGAGAGGGACACCGCAGGCCTGGGGAGAGCTCAAGGGAAGGGAATAGGGGTTAAACAATCTCTGACTACTGAGGTTTGCTGCAGGAGGGCTGTCACCATCTCCATACCTTTCTCTATGGGGTAATGGCAGATGAAGTCAAAGGTAACCCAAAACCCGACCCTTTATGTAACTGCATTGGTAAGAAATAAGGCAGAAACCCATTCCCTCTCAGCACAACAACCACGAACCATGCCCCACAGACAAGCCCCCCTGCCAGCCCCTGAACAACACCGCTGCCACTGTCGGGCTGCCCCAGGGCTCCAGGCCAGGCCCTGCCCTGCCCTGCGCTGCCCGTGACGGCTGCGGGGAGTCCCAGGGCAGGCGCGAGGCCGGGGCTCCCTGTCAGGCAACCCCGGTGCGAAGGGAAGGCCCCTGGGTCGGGTCCGGGCCGAGCTCCGCGGCTACAGCCCCCGCCTCCTCCCCTCGGGCCGCCCCAGCCCCCGCCCTCGGCCTGCCCCTGTGGCCGTGACGTCCCGGGCGGCCGAGCCGAGCCGGGTCGGGCCGTGCCGGGCGGCGGGAGGCGGTGCAGAGCAGCGGCGGCGGCAGGGCTGGCGGCGGGGCGCTCAGCGCAGTACCAACAGCAGGAGGTAAGGACGCGGCGCTGGGTGTCGCGGCAGGCCCTTGCCTCCCCCCCCTTGCCTTCCCCTGCCGGCTCTCCGCTCCCCTCTCCGCCCGGCCTCGGCGCGCTGCCCCGCCGGCACCTCCGGCTTGGCGCCGGGGAAGCGCGGCCCAGCCCGCGGCAGGTGAGACCTGATTCCCCGGTGGGGAGTTCGCCGGCGGCTCTGCGGCGGGGAGCGCGGCTCTCGGGCGGCAGGTCCTGCGGTAGCCATCGCTGGCTGCCTTCGCGGTTCCTTCTGTAAGGGCTGCTCGGGGCTGGGGGCGAGCGCTACGAAGAGGGGCCGGGGAGGTGGGGCCGCCCGGTATTTCCCACCTTGCACGTCTCAGTAACGACGGGAGCGTATTACCGCCGCCGTCCTGCCGCCGGCCCCGGGCTCTGCAGGCTCCGGGAGAGCCGGTAGCTCCGGGGGAGCTGGCGGGGGCTGGGCCGGTCCGCGGGGTGGCTGTGCTGCAGCCGCACCTCCCCATGAGGGGCAGTCACCGTCCGCAGCGATTTCCCTGAACTTCCTTAAATGAACTGTCATGGGAATTCCTTTCTTATCCCTTTTTTTTGTTTGTTTTGTTTTTTGTTTTTTTTTTCTTTGAGCCTCATGCTCTGTAAGAAGCACTCCCTGGTGAGCTACAGCTGAGCTCTTCTGGTTTCTAAAACATTTCTGCGCTTATAAGACTGCCCTTGTCACAGAAAAGGGTTTTTTACAGCCTTGACTGGCCGAGCACAATGTGATCTGAGTGTAATTGAAAACCATCTTCTCTTGAGGATTTCTTATTAAAGTACTTTTGCAAGCTGCGCTTTTGGAGAGCAGCGTGCGTAAATGTGATGTCCTACCAAAACTGGAAACCCAATTCCTGTAACTTGCGTTCACTACTTGAATAGCAAAACTTAAGAAGGTTCATCCCCTTCATGAGCCATCACTTTAATACAACTTGCAGTACAGCATATTTATTGTTGATGCTTGCCTAATACTCATCCCTCAGATTCCTAACTAGTAAATCCTAATGCCACTAGAGGCCTGTGAGACTGAGATAGCTAAATTAATAAATTACAGGTTGTAGAGAAAGATGGTTGTTACCTGTTACTTCATCTGAATATTGCTCATTGTCAGCCCTTTTTTACGAAGGTGGAGAGAAGTAGTTTTGACTTGCTTTTCCTCCTTGAAGGAAAAGACCTCTGAGGCAGTCTGATTTCTTACAGTTCAGTTGGCATCGCTGGGCTGCGGAGCAGCCTATAAACCGAGTTTGCAGCCATCGGAGTACAAAGGTTGGCCATGAGGCTGAGCCTTCCTTCCATTGCAAATGTGACAGATTAACAGGGTGGGGATGAACTCATGATTTAAGGTCATCTGCAGTTTTTCTCTTCAAGACAGAGGGAAATGCTGGGGTGAAAAGCCTGATAATGATAGAAATGATTTTAGGATTAAAATGACCTTTTTGCAAATTTGAAAGTATAAGCAAATGTCTTCTTGCAGAATTTGTTTAAAATATCATAAAGCTGTGCTGCTGTACAAGTTAACTGTGAAGTGTACGGTTTCTAAAATAACTGCAAAAGCAATATACCAGTATTGTTGGGGTAGCAAAGTAAATATTGAAGTTGTCAGAGCACAAGTTAGAAACCTTTGAATGTAGTTTTTACTAATGTAGAAATTGGGATTTAGCTTGACTGTATTTTTAGTGGATATGTTTTTAAGGCATGTAAGTTAGTAAACTGTTTAGTGATGGTACAGTTATGCCTTTGACTGTGAAACTATAAAGCCAGTGATGTGAGCATAAAGGCAAAGTTTGCTGCGAGGCTTTATAAATTTCTAAATTAAAACCATGTCAGTATTAGCTTGCAGAAATTGCAAGATGAACTAATTTCCCCACCTCCTTATTTCTAGCCCAAGTGGGTGTTCATGTATAATCTGTGCTAAGTACTGTGTCCTTCAGGATCTGGGATTGCCATGTGCTTTGTTTTGATACTGGGTCAGTATTCTGACCGATTAGCCATAATGTTCTCATAATCAAGGTGAAGTAGTGCTTCCTTATGCCTGGTCTGCAGGGTGGAGAAGGCTTTGTGACCCAGTCTGACCTTCATATCCTCTTGGTATTTGATAGTGCTGGTCAGAGAAAAGCTTTGAGGTTTTAGAAATTTTGACAGCGTCATGAATGATGTGGCAAAGTTGAGTAGGGGCTAACTTTTAATTGTCACTTTCAGTGCAAAATGTGAAAGCATGAGATTAAACTGGCATGTTCAAATTGAACAAAAGGGGTGTGTTTTGCTTTTGACCCAATGTGTAGTTATTTAAGTTTTGGAAATCCTTTCTGAAGTATGTGGTTATTTAAAGTTTACAAGGAGTGGAAAAGCAGCTGGACAATGGGAGAAAAATCCATTAAGGCTGACACATATGGAGAACCTTTTGTAGCTCAGGGAGTCACTGAACTGCACGTGTAGCCTAGGAGAACATACTGGGAAAGTGGTGACAAGTATTTACTGATTTTTTTATTTTTTTTTTTATATTGATTTCAGGCATTGACTGCTTCAGGTGGCATACTGAAGACAACAGGCCTGCTGCCTAACCCAGTACGGCTGCTCTTAGGATAATTATTGATCTGAAGCATTTGAGAACAGCCAAGCCAAAGGGACCAGGTCTAGAGATAGCAATTCTGGGTCCTTATTCTTACAGAGTGATTATGAATCACCATCAAACGAGGGTGTCAGCTTAAGTGGTGCTGGGGCAGTTCTAGCACCTTTGTACTTGGCATTATCGTTGATGTCTGATAAACAGAATTATCAGAAAGTCTGAAGGAGGGGTTTCAGAGCTTTTCATGCTCTGTTTTGGAAGATGAGGTTTTAGATCTATTCAGTGGCTGTGTTCAAATATGAGATACTATTTTCAAGAAGGTGATCCTATAATGCAGGTAGGTAAAGTCAACTTTACTGTGGCAGCAGTGCCACAGAAGGTGATCTAAGCCTTATAGGGGATCATGACAAGCAGTGGGATGCAGCACTGTTGAAGTTAAATGATAAGCTTTTTGTACTAGTGAAGCCTAAGTTAACAGAATAATGTGTTCAGTTTTGCCCACGGCCCTTTAATAAATGGCTCAAATACCTCAATCTGGCAGAAATAGTCATCAAGGTTTAGGAAGGGTTTGGAAATCATCATCTACAAAGACCACACATGTTTGGAAAGTGTATTGTACAAAGGCTAGACGAGCTCAATTGCAGCAGAAAGAGGATGAGGAAGATGCTATGGTCTTAAAATTAGTGAGAAGTGGCCTGCGTCCTTCTGTCAGTGACTGTATTGAAGGGGGCGAAACTGGTTTGTATAAAAGATTTAATGTAGTTCTTAAAATCTGTTATGCTTTGGGGAAAACTGGAACAAGCTGAGATTGTGCAATCTGATTTATGAGAAATTTTTGAAAGTCAAATAGGACTTGTGTTAAGGATGTATTAAAGACTTTCCTCGCAACTGTTTTATTTGTTCTCATGCAGGGGATTGAACTTGATTAGTTCTTCAGGTGCTGTCTGTATTCTGGCCTGAGTTTATGTGGAAAAAGTAATGTTAGTGCTCCAAAGAAACACAGTTTCTGTGAGAAAGACCTAGAAGCTTTCAGTTACTGCTGGTCGTCTGATGTTACAGCTTAATGCGTTTAGTTTTAAAATAGCGTTGAGGTAAACTATTGCATTCAACACCAAAATGTTGTGGTTTAGGAGCATAGCCTGTAATCCCATAGGAAATGTAGGTGTAGGATCATACTGTGATTTAAACCAGGAAAATCAGAGGGATAAAGACTGAGGTATTCATTATCCACTGTAATATATACTGTATGTGGCTTCATAATCTGTGTCCAAATGTTACAGTATCTTCTGTTCTGAAACACTTTTAAAGAACTGTCAGCCTGTTTATCTCTGGTTATGGCAGGGGAGTTGGAACTAGATGATCTTAAAGTCCTTTCCAACCCTAACTATTCTATGATTCTGTGATTTAAGAGACATAAAGCAGACTTGTTAAGTACTTGTTAAGGTACCTCCATTTCTTTAGGTACCCTCATTTTGAATCTGTTTTTTAAAGTATGCATGGACAGATAAAAATGATGGAACACTTTAACACAGCATGCCATCCGTTTAGGTTTTTGCTTTGCTGTTTCTTGGAGCAACAGTATTACATTTGTAGTAAATACTGGTGACTGAGACTTATGTTTCTGAAGTATTGATATATGCTATAATAATATAAATAACACATAGGAAAAAATACGTTTTTTGAAGTGAAGTCTGAATGAGCACTTCTCCTCCTCCCCCCTCCCAAAAAAAAAAACAAAACCAAACAACAAACCAAACTAGTTTGGCGATGCTAAATGTGAAGTAGCAGCCTTCACGGTTTTTCCTAAGGTTTTGATGGCAAGACAGATAAATCTGTGGGCTCTTTCATCTCTGGTAGAATGATTTCTCTAAGTAATGACCATACCTAATTAATAGTATTTATTTTATTGGAAAGAGCACACTAATCCTGTCTTTCAATAAGCAGCTATTTTAGAATACCTTTGAAAAACCAGGTTAACTTAGCGAAAGTGAGTTCTTGCTTCTTTTTCTCTTTGAACTACATGTAAAGTCGGAGCACAGGCAGCTGGGGCTGGGGAGGAGGGCTGGTTTGGTTCGGTTCTGCTGCTATATCTCAAAGGCAAAGACTGTTTCCACTTGCGGACCGCTTAGCACAGCCTTGTGGAGGTGGTTTGGGTGCCCCTAACAGCAGCACATTAACTTTTTCCCAGTGAAAAGGGAGTGAGTTGCAGGGTGAGTTGTAGCCAGGCGGTGTTTACCCTGCAGACACGGTGCTGGCTGCAGCTCCTGTAGACATGCTGGAGCTCTGCAAGCTCCATTGCAGCTACTGCCAGTAGTGTGGCATGTACAAACGCTTGGTTAGCAAGGGTTGGTATCTGTGCTGCCATGGCTACTCTGTAGGTCATACCCAGGGCTTACCTGACTCCTGAAGCACTTCTGCCAAGCCAGGGGTCTTTCCTTGTCAGCGGAATGCTTCTTCCCACTTTTCAAGTGGGTGGATGAAGGGTAGTTACTGCTTGTTCCAGGGAGTGAGAGATGGATGAGGCATCTGGAGTTAAACTTCACTTTTCATATGTGCAGTTCGCAGTACTGCTGCTCTCAACTGATCTCTTGGTGAGAAAGTCAAACAGGGCTAGTCTTCAGGCTGGGATCCAGCCCTGGCAGCAATGAATGGAGGAGTCATGAGCACTGCTAGAGCTGGGGTGGCCACATTTGTACCTGCATCTTTTGGCATTTGGTCTGATCTTGGAAATATCAGTAGAGAAATTCCCAGAGTCTTCAGAAGGAAGTCTGAATGAACCCTGGATTTGTAAACACTCAACAAAGGGCCGTTTCTAACACAGAAGAAAACTAGATTTCTTTTGCAGTGGTAGTTAATCAGACAGTTAAATTAAGAATGTTATTTTTGTAGTGGGTAATTGTTTAGTTTCATAAACAAATTTGTTTTCTTTGTAATTAACAAGATTTAGCAGACTGATTTTAAATTTGGGGGGGGAAAAGAGAAGTAGGAAATGTAACAAAGTCATTGGTTCACAAAGCTCTTTCAGGCATCAGCAAGATTTCTAGCTATACTGATAGCAGCAACTTTCTGAATTATGTCTAGGTTTCTGTGGATCCTTCAGGCCTGATCTCAAGTTGTGTGAGTCTTCTACATTTCATATTTTGAGCAAGTCCAGCTTGTGATTTGAATGGTCCAGAGCTCCATCCCTCTCATCTGCTGTACTATCCTTGTTGCTGTGACTCTCAGCAAGGTTTTGCTCATCCCAGGTTTGTTCTTAGTGCCCAGATCCAAAGCAGCCTGACTAAAAGGTGGTACTGTGGTAGCCGTATTTCGGGAAGAAGAAGCTGCATGACCCATGAGGGAGGCCATACCTGTGGTGGGATGAGGACACCCTCTTCTGAGTTCCCACCTGTATTTTGCTCTTTCCTGATTTATTCAAGTGCAGCACATCAAGCCCCTTTACAGTGTGGAAGTGATAGCAGTACAAATCTCTTACAAAATCCTCCCTGGCAAAGACTGGTTATTTTGCTGCGTCTTCCTTTTTCTCAGCTGGGTGAGCACTGTGTGCAATTGGCCCTGCTTACCTACTGCAGAGTTTCCAGGACAGGGATCTAAGCATTCAGGAATGAATGAAGAATCTGACAAATACTTTTAATAATTTAAATTTTAATGATTCCCTAGGGCTGTAATTTTGTGAGTTGTTGGGCTGAGGTGATGGCCTGCTGGCCTCTGAAAGGGGGAAATCTTTCCACGGCTGTGCCTTTCCCTCTGCTCCCTTCCCAGCAGTGCTGATGGTCACTGGAGTCTTCCACACCTCAGTGCAAACTGCTGCCTCTGCGGAAAGCCACATCACTTTTCTCCATATCCTGCTGCAGAGGGACATCGTGTTTCAGCTGCAAGGCAGCAGGAGCGCATAGAGAGAAGCAGAAAGGAGGGGGAGGCAGATGAGGTTTCCCCTTCTCAGGATGGTAAGCTAGTAACCCTTCAGCTCGCCCTCTCTCAGCAAACTGCAGCATCTTTTGCAGTCTCTTAAACCTGTGCAAGCCTCTGTTGCCTTTACCAAAAAGTACATGAGTGTCTCCAGTAGCCCTGTTGCAGAGTGAAATGTGAACCTAAGGAGTCTATGTAGGGAATTCCAGTCATAGCAGTAGGACCAGAAATGATTTTAAAAGATCATCAACTTCAGAGGGCTCTAAGATAACATTGTCTTTTATTACTCTGCAAAGATAAGAACACTTGGCTTTAGAACATGTGGTGGTTTTGGGGGTGGGGAGGCCCTTTACTTTTCTTTTTTTACCTTTACCTGGAACCTTTTACAATGATAGGAAAGCTAATGAGAGAGATCTTTGTCTTGTTTTATGGGTTCTCAGTAAGTTATTATTTTTGCAGAGTTTGCTGATTGCTTTAAAGCCTTTGCTATGCTCATGCAGTGAGCCTTTTAGGCAGGTGCTTGGGTACATGAATGGCATTCTGCAGCATATTCTATTATCTGTGCTCTACTGCAGGGAGTGCCAATTGTTTGGACACTACAGGGGTGATGCAGTTTCTCCTTCTCGTGCTTGTTGGCCTGCCTTTTGATGACCATGCTGCTAAGGCTTATTTTTTTATTTTTATTTTTCTTTATTATTTTATTTTATTTTATTTTTAATCCCACCACAGACTTGGCAGCTGTGTATTTATTTGTGGGAATACATGTGCATGTTGCATCATCACTTTAGTGCCCTGTTTGCTCTTTTCTGGGATAATTTCTCAGACTTTTAACAGTTTTTATAGATCTCAGTTACTGATCATCCTGTGGCTACAGTTAAGGGCATTGCTTCAAATTCCAAAGTTCTTGGGAAACAAAAATAAATGGGCTTCTCTTGAATTGGAGCTGTTGGGAACAAAACATTTAACTGTAGGTGCACAGAAGAAACAGAGGGCTCAGAAATGGTGTGATGATCTTCATCTTCAGTTGTCATCCCGTTACAGTACACTTGCATCTTCTCAAGCATCTGAAATTAGTTATGATCAGACATTCAATCTCAGATTATATGGACCGTGAATTAGTGTTTGGTTCACTGCATGAACGTCATATATTGAAATAAATTTTTCTTTGTATGTTTGGAGATGCATTATGGGCTTTTGAAAAAGTAGTGTAACACCTCAGGGTATTTTAGATCATTTATAAAAGAGCGAATTTTAAGCTTTGTTTAGAGCAAGGATGTTTTTTCAGATACATTTTGTATCATTCTGATGGTAATCTGAAACAAATTTTAGATGTTTTATATTTTGCTTTGAAGTTCTACATCTTTTCAAAGAAAAAGATTGTTTCTTACTGACCTAGGGAGAGGAACTTTAAACATGAAGTTTCTTAGCCTGTTTTGCTGTACAAGTCATGTCTGTTCAAAAGGTCAACACCCACAGAACATGTTTTTTGCAGTGCAGTGGATAAGTAGCTATTTTTCTTGGGGCTGTAACAGTCTTTCCTATTGTAAATGAAATTACGGTCTTTCAGTGATACGGCATCTGATGCTATTGGTATTTCTGTGTTACATGCTAAATTATATACATTCAACACCAAAATAGCAATGATAAACATAAGTAATATGTTAACCATATTCTCTTATGAATTATTCTCTTTCAATTTAAATCCTTGCAGCCTTGCCCAATTTTTCATACATTCCTGTATATTTGAAAATATTATTATTTTGAAAATATTATGTCAGATTTCTTTTAACTTGGAACTGAAAGTACTTTTGTGTTAACAAGTGTGGAAGTTCACCTTCTTTATTTCTCTTGGTAGAGTTGTGTGTTTCTTCATGTAGCAGTTGGCCTAGCAGGAATTTTAAGAAATGAAGCCGGTTCATAGACTCTTTAAAACACCCTTCACAGCTGCTGTTGCAAACCCTTCTGTTATGGTCCTAGATCAGAGCTCTGCAGAAGGAGAAATATTTTTCTTTTATCCCCTCAAAAAAATGCAGTTCTATTATTTCCTGATTTTCTTTTCTCTTTTTTTTTTTTTTTTGTACAAAATTGTGAATTCATGTGAGTAATAAGTACTGACTGCTTGAATGCATCAGATGGAAGTGGAAATTTATGTGGTTTCTTCTGGGTTCAGCTGTAGCAGTCAGATGAGTTGGTTTGTGTATTAATCCTGGTTTCTTTATGAATCCCTGTGGGAGGGAGGAGGGCAGACAAAGGCCACTTTATGTTGCTGATGTGTTTACTGAGTGACTGCTGCTTTAGCCCTAGGGAGAAGGTAGGAGAGGGAAACTACCAGGAGAGTAGTTTGAAGTGAACTCCTTCTTGAGGAACATGTGAAGGAAGGGGGGGAATGATGATGGCAAGGTGGGAAAGACTGGAAAGCTGAAAGGGCAAAGGCTCCTCAGCAGGTTAAAGAGGGAACACTTGAAGATCATAGTGAAATCAAAATGCAGGTTTCACTGCTTGAAGGCAAAACTGTTTAGTATCAGGGGTTGTCCTTCCTACCCTGCCTGGTCTGGGTTTTAAAGACGTGTTTTCCTCCTCAACTGAAGGATGCTGCCTGATGGCCATATGTGCCTGGGCACTGACCCATAGCAGCCTCTCATTTCCATTGGTCAGCTTGTTGGAAATGGCCAAGGGGTTTTGAGAGGATCCAGGTAAGACGGGAGCTTTCTCAAAAGGATCTGTCATTGCCTCCACTTTACATACTTCATGGAGAAATTTCAACAGGCAAGATAACAGCTGTGTATGAAGTTCACATGGCTTTGTTGTGTTTAGTTTGATCTGCTCCTCCATTTTAAATTAATGGCCTAACTTTGTGATGGGCAAACCTACAAAACTAACCGATAGCCTCCAGTCTGACAATGAGGTAAGCACATCTCTGTGATAAATACAGGATTTTTAAGAAGTATTTCATTTGACTGGTTTCAAGCCTTTGCTTGAGGAAAATCTGTGTAACTCGTACACTTGAAGATACAGGACAACCGAGTTGACTATGAAATAGTAGCCATGTGGCAGGAAAAACGGTTTTATGTTGTAAGGAATTCGCCTACTGAGTTAGCAAGCATTTAAATAAAGTTTGGTGGTTGGAGTGGGGGCTGTGTTTTGAAGCTCATGTCTTAGTCTTCAAATTACTGTTACTGAAAAAGAAGGATAGTTTTTTTTTCCTGACACTCTGCTGAACTTTTGGTATAAGCTATAAACTTGTACTAGTACCTGGTGCCTTCTATATTATGTACTTCTGTCAAGGTCTTCACAGACTAACAGTACTAACAAGAAGAAAACACAGGAGAAGAATGAAGGTTTTTTTTTTTTGAGATCTTCTTGTAGTTGAGGGGGGATTTCCCCTTTTTCAGGTACTGGGGCTCTCCTCCAAGGGCCCTCAGACAGCTGGGATGTGAATGGCTTGGTGTGGAGCTTGGGTGCTTCAGGCTATTGCAAGTCATACATGTATGCAAGGATCTTGGTTTGGTGATAACTGATACCCCTTCTTTGCACTACTGGATGTAATGACAGTCAAATTTTGACCCAGATGCATGTGATTGTGTTCATTTGGGGTTCATCAGAGCATAAAATGTAGTAAATGCTCCAGTGTATGTTGTTAGCATGTCACCTGGATTGGCTTCCTGGGTTGTATTGTGTCTTGCCTATCGTTCATCTGTCTGGATCATTCTGGGATCCAGGCTGCAGCTGAGGTGTGATCTGGATACCTTGGTGCTTCAAGTGCAGGTATTTGTGGGTGGCTCACTTTGAATCAGACTGCTTCTTTCAGGATCAGCTGCTGCCCTTAAAGAAGCCCCGTGTAACTTATTCCCAAGGCACCTGTCTTTTTTAAAAGAACCTTTTTTTTTTGTTTGTTTTTTCTTTTTATTTTTTTTTTGTTATGTTGCTACTTCCAGGATATCCTGCCCTTTGTATTTCACAGCTTGCTGGAAATGGGAAGGATTTGCATGGCGTCAGTTCTACAGATAAGCATGCAGCTTCACATGCTCTTTGTGGACTGTATATACCAAAACAGATTGCAAATAGAGTTTGTACAATAGAGCCAGTAAAACTGGCTGCATCAGTGTGGTTTTCTAAGGATGAAAGAGATGTTGGTTTTTGTTTTACTTGGCAGCCAGGCTTGGTGTTTTGTGAGAAGGGTAGTGGAGAGATGTGGGCAGAACATCTGGAGGTAGCAGGATTTAAGGACTGGAAAGAGAGATTTAATCAAAATCCACATTTTGCTCTACTTTGCCTTTCCTTGTTGAGGATGACCAGGGTCATACCAGTAAGCACTGGATTGCAGATGGCTGTAGTTACTTGGAAGCTGTTGACTTACAATTAACCCTGCTCATTAGCCTGAGGTTGGAAGGGTGACGTGGAGGACACATTTGCTGTGGGGAACAGTCCTTTCACAGCAGGCTTTGCTCATCTGTGCTCAGCATGGCCTAGGAAGCCCTGCAGTAGAATGTGCTTGCTCCCCATGTGAATCAGCAGGAAGCAGTAATTTTTGTTGTTGTAGTCCATTGAGGGTTCCTACTCTGCTGGGAGCAGCTGAGCCACTCACAGTGACTGAGAAATTTGGCTACTCACAGTGGTCCTTGCACCAGATGGTATTGCATTGATCTTGTCTGGATCAGCAGAAGCACCTCACCACCACGCTAAGAGCACCCTAGCTAAAAAAGCCCTATAACTTTTGCCACCCAAATTGCGTGTGGATTCAGTAGATTCCTAGACCAAAGCAGCAATCTGTTTTCCTGTTTCAGGAAAAATATTAAGTGGGGGGGAATGCTGTTGCACTGAGATGAAGATGTATTTTGCAGATTTATTTTAGGTGCAGCTTAATGTGTAAAGGATAAGGCAGTTTAGACTAGCAAGGTTTGAGGAGATAACTACCAGAGATACAAAATTATTGATGGTGATGATAACTGGGGGCGTGGTGTAGGCAGAAGCAGCCATGTCATGTAGGGAAAGCATTATCCCAACAGCGGCTGCTGAGCTACAGACGTGCTGAGCGGAGGAGTCTGAGATGTGTTTGACCTTCTAGGCAGAGCCTTGCGGGCTAGCTGTGTTCAGAGGCACGGCATAGTGCAGGACTGGCACAGCTCCACTGATGGACGGAAAGCTCACCAAAATCAGTACAGAGCATTTCAAGTACAGAGCATTACCAGAAATAGCATCAATGGTGGTTTTCTAGGATTAGCCCTTTCTGCTGCCATGTTTTCTCTTCAGTGATCCTGCCATTTCTGCGGTTTTTGACTTGCTGATAGCTGACATTTTTAATAATAAATGTGTGTTTCTTTATAGAAAGTAAAGAGAAACTTTACAGTTTCTTTCTAGAGGGCAGAAAAACCCCACCCAAAACATTTTGATGCAGGGGGAAGATATAAACTGTGGGATGCTTAGGAAAAGGGGAGAAGCCAAGTGTCAAAGATGGTGAAAATCATTCACTGCAGTCAAGGCCTGTCTTTTATTGCACTGCTACAATTGAACAGCAGGCCAGGTGAAAAAATTAGCTCCTTCCCTTATGTTTTTTCAGTATAAAACTAGTTCAAGAGACCCACAGCAGTAAAGGCTTATAGGAAGGCTGCCATAGTTATTAGAGCATTTCTGGGTGGTTCAGGATTTGTCTCTAAAGCCACACCTCATGTATGAGGTTTCATGTGCTGTTATTACAGAACACACTCTGTATATATTTCCAGAATAATGTCAAAAGCTTCTGTACTAGAGGAGGACCGTCAACAGCACAGGCTGCTGGATGTGTGAAGAAGCTGGTTAAATTGCAACATCCAGTAAAACTTGGGGTTTATAGAACAGAAGCTGAAAAAAACAAATACTTTTTTGATAACCTTTGAAATATATTTGTGTTTCTCTGCTGTGCACTTAAACGTGAAGATCAGAAAATCTTGCTAACTCATAGCTTCTAAAAAAAAATATATATATATATAGATATATATATATATCTATATATATATAGATGTATTATCTCTTAACAGACCAGTGGTTTTTTTCTTTTAGCAAAATTATATTTGTCTTTACAGGTCATAACACTGGCTCACCCTTGTCTGTGAAATGAGTATAGAAAATGGCTATTGCTGGCTGTACCACCGTTTGAGAAGGCATTTGATTAATTTTTGTTTCTCTTGTTTCCAAGTTATTGGGAGTTATTCAAGAAACATGTGTGTGTTTTGTTTTTATTTTGAAGTTTGTTTGGGTAAACCATTATAGCTAGCAAGTTATTTTTACTTTTCACCCAAATAAAGCAGAAACTCTGGAAGTTGTGTATTTCCTTTTGACTGAGTATTGATCCTGAAATGCAATGTCAGGCTGATGGTAAATATGATTATTTTGCTTTCTGTGTAGTAAGTAAACTGCTTTTGGTATTGGGGGGATACTGTGGCAAAAATGTACTCTCAGTCTTCTGAACTATAGTAGAATGTTTCTTTTAAATATCCTCTATTTATTAATAGAAATAATAAGCTAATTCTTCAAACCTTGTGTCCTTCAGTCAATAAAAGGCAACATGTATGTCCCTGTAATTGAGGACACGTACGCTATTGTGGAAGGTGGAACGTGCATCCTCATAAAGAGAGGTAGAGTCTTCACTAGCATGGTGTGACGAGGGTACTGATTCATCTGCTGAGGCATTTGCAAAATGGGTCTGTGCGTTGGCTGTATTATTTTGTTTTGGTTTTGCTTTTTTAGCTCAGTGGGTTGTGAGTTGTGTCAGTTTGTCTGCTTTGTACAGTCATCTTCCACTTTTGAATGCAGTTATTCCTGACTTCTTGTCTTAAGACTTCACATAGGTCTTTGGAAGGTTACTGAAACCCATGCGTTTATTGCTGTGTCTGTTTCTGCACCAAACAGAGGAATTGGGCTTTTCTGGATTCCCGAGGAAGTGCCTGATTTGAATTAACCCTCCAGGTTCTTCATTTTAGTCAGGTTTTACATGTAATTATTTCTTTTACATTGTGGTTTGAAATTTTTTCTAAGATGACCTTACATCTCTAATCATATGGTGTTGTAAGACAACTATACTTACCAGCTTTTAGTTTTCTACTTCCCATGAATAATTCAAAAGCAAAACATCTTCCCTGGGGAAGATCTTTACTGCAGAGAGAAAATACAGGAAATCTATGAGGAGTTTAGTATTAATCCCCCTGTGCCTCCAAGAAGGTGCTCAGGTCTTTCAACAGTTTGAGACATCATGAAAGGAGATTTGAAATATTTCTGTTCACAAGGAACTATTGAATTGGTTGTATCTGACTTCTCTGTAGATTTCCTGATCCACTGTCATTTAAGCCCCTATGGAGCTCAAATTTTGGATGAATTTACCAAGAAGATATATGGCCTATGTGAATCTGCAATGAAGAATATATTTGCTGTAATATGGAAAGTGCTGAAGACCTCCAAACTGGAGTCCCAGACAGAGTGCTTGAGTGAACTTGAGTTGGAGCATTACAGATCACAGGTTTGAAAGGTGAAGAGGATACTTCGTAAAGTACCTGAGCAAGGGAGTCATCGGGTTGTTTTCTTGTAGGTCAATTGATGATAAGTTTCATATGATCCCACAGTCTTTCCTTCAATAGCACACAGTCTGTTTTGCATCTTTGATCAACTTGTTTGGTTTAGAATTGTATTTCTTACCCCTTCAAAGTTAGTAACATGTTAGTTTTCCATGAAGAAAATGAGGGACTGTTTTCTGGTTTACTGTTTGGCAGTCAGCAGTGAGGGTCTTGCTTGTAATGATAAATGCATTGATTAAATGTTTTTATCATCAGGACTTTGTGTGCAACTTTTTTAACAATCTCATAGGCATTTTGATTCACATTGTTGGCATTTTTGAGTACTGGAAATACCTGCAAATGTTGAAACCAGCCAGGAATTGACTCTCAAGTGTTCTGGCAGAAGGTGCTAGCACTTATCTTTGGTTCTGTTTGTATATGTAGTGAAAATAAGGAGAAAAGCAACTCCGTCACAGAGTGGTTATCATGTCTTGCAAATCAGACTGAGAAATATTGAACTTGGAGGACAAAATATCTAGTAAAAGTATCTTGTCCTAATTTAAAATCTGTTTTACTGGTTAAAAGTAATTCTGCGAAAGAATTTCAAAATGATTGATGGTTGTGTTTAAAATAGTGGCTGTTTCTAGTCTATGTGGCCTCTGTTTCCAGTGACTCTGTATTGCAGCTTTTTCTGCTAGACTGAAGAATTCTATAGTCTGTTTTCCATGTAAATATTTTATATGTTTAATCTGTGATTTTGTTATCCCTACAGTTTTTCATTTGACAAAGGATTTGTTTAAAACTACATGGAATTTTTGTGTGGCTGTAATTGTTACTGTAGTATATAGAGGAAAGTTGTAAAGATGTGCCAGAAGAAAATGTTTTGCCTTGGCCTTGGAAAAACAAGATGTGTGTGTCTTCAAGGTTAAAAATTAGTAATAATGTACTTTTTAGTGGGAAGGCCTTGAAACTGTTGGTTAGATTGGGCTAGAATTGGAGAAAGATGCTGTTCTTGATCACAGGTGTTTGAATGAAAAGAAAAAATAGAAGAAGATTTAAGTATCTTTGAATCATGCTTAAGGGTTATTTCACGTTATCCTCTTCTCTAATTGATTAACTGGATAATAGGTTTAAATGTGCCAAATAACAAAACCCTTGGATGTTATAACAACTAATCTAAATTGATCTAATTAAATTTGCTTTTTCTCTTGTGTCTTCTGGGTGAATCCTAGTGATGTATAGCAGGATATATAATGAAATAGTAAATTGGGTTGTGCCTGTTTCTTGGGAATGGTATTGAGAAAGTTAGAAATTACTTCAAGAACTTAAAAGTAATAAGTGGAAATGGCTGTTCATTGTGGTTCTGTTTCAGCTACATCTGGTCCTTCTCACTCATTTAGGCAATTCCATTTGACTGCCTTTCTTGATAGTCTCAATACGGAGCCTATTGAGTGCATTTTGTATGTGTAGACGTGTAGCTGATGCATGGTTTGAACCTCTGATGTCAACTGTGATGTCAGGTTTGCTCATTACCTTGTAGAAATAATTTAGTGGTTTTGATTTCTGAGCCCCTGAAGTTTTTGCTGAGCACCTGGATTCTGTCAGAAATGTGACATCTGTGGGGTCTTTGGAATGTTAATTTTTCTTAATTCCCTTTTGGGGGCTGCCAAAGCAGCAGTTAAAAATACTCTAGAAAAGTGTTACTTAAATTCTAAAGGTAATATTAGTCAAATATCTGTGATCCACATAAAGTGCCTCACTTTTACAGTTGGAAAACATGTCCTAAACAATCCTTGACTTTGGATAGCTCAAAGAAATACTGCTAATCAATTCTAGAAGCTCTGCTGTTTCAGTTATTTTTCATAATTGTATGTTAAAAATGAATAAAATGAGTCTGCCTTAACTTTGAATCACAAGAGAACTCATTTTTTTGCCTTAGAAAAAGCAGATATTTGGTCTGTATTGGTTCTCTTAGACTGCATCCTTTGCACATTTTCAGAGATGCAGAGAGCCAAGGTAACAACTTGTTGCCTTAAAGAGGAGTTTTCTGCTCTCATCTCCACCTTGTTGTGGATATACTATCTACTTCTGTCTTGTGCTAGCAGTGGAGCTCACCCATCTTCCTTTGGAACTGGGAAGAATTATATAAGTGGATTAAACCATGCACTTTGGCAGAGATGGTTTTCTGCTATTGCAGTGCAGTGAGCTGGCTTGCAGGCACTGGGGCTGGTACTGGCTGAGCTGGGAGGAGGGGACCAAGAAATGGGGAATGCGGCTTTTGCCCTTGGGACAGAGAGCTGTTCAGTTGCTCACCTGCTCTTTTGGTGGTTTTGATTTCTGGTTTTGGGTTTAGTTTTTTTTTGGGTGAGAAGCTCTTCCTTAAGTCACAAAATGTCCTTGATAGTTTCCTTATTTGAATGTGAGTGGATCATTGCACAGGGAGTAAGGGGGCTGAGTTGTCCTGGAAGAGAGGAAAGAATATTTTACTTGGCTTTTTTGATAAAGATATCTGTGCTTTGTGGGGGAGAGTAACATTGCACTGATCTTGTATTTGGAAACGTAAAACTTGTGTTAGAACCTTGTATGGTCTCCTTGAGGGTATTTTTAATAGTGTCCTTCAGTGTGTTTTTAAAGCAATTTGGATTTAAATTTTATATATTGCCCATAAATGGAAGAAAAGTTTACTTTTTAGAATGTGGTGTTGGAGCAAGAGCAGAAATTTTGGTACATGATTAGGTCTGCACAACTACAAATGTTAGCTGTGCTTTTTGGCTTAAAGCCCTAATTCAAATCTCATCTGTTGGACAAGCAGCAGGAAGATTAATCTCCTTCAGAGAGAGGAATCCATACCCCAGTTTTAGACAAAACACGATGATTAAAGTTATTTGTAGGTTGAATAAGTGCAAGCCTTTGTTTGGGACTGGTGAACGGGGTTATGTCAAAACATGCAGGAACATGG
>JBCJKH010035973.1:0-17342 GCA_039877255.1 Loriculus beryllinus
GTGACATGGTTTAGTGTGAGGTGTCCCTGCCCATGGCAGGGGGTTTGGAACTAGATGATCTTAAGGTCCTTTCCAACACTAACTATTCTATGATTCTATGATTCTAAGTTATGTTTGAGTTGTTGCTTCATTCCATCCATTGAGTGCGATAGGAATTTTTAGCATTCTCTTCAGTCCTTAATGGATGGTCCAACTGTGAACTGTTACTAAATGGTCCAACTGATCTACAGTTTTACAAATGTGCTTGGTATTGGAGACTGTTTGCCAAAATACCACTTTTATTGAGCTGTCTAGCAGCTTTGAGTGTCCACTCAAGTACTTGATGTTTGTGATAGCACTGTTCAAGTGCTGTAACTGGACACTCAAGTAGTTTGATTTATATTCTACTCCCTTATTAGACAATTCACTCGTTACTAACCTATTTCTCTTCTGTCTCCAACAAATCCTATTCTAATGGTTAACTCAATGTTACCAATGGATCAAAATGGATCAAATGGATCAAAATGGATCAAAATTTGCAAATGTGTTAATACCATTTCAGGTATTAATGGAAAAAGACAATAAATAGGTGAATCATCATCATTAGCACACTGTTCTTTTGAAATAGCAGTATTTCAAGAGTAACTATATATTTTATTCTTGTTTATCTAATACTATTTTGAAAATACTGAAGGTAATGAAGCAACTAGTACTTGCCTGAAAGGATGTGCACCTTTATCATTTGGCTTATAAATTTAGGAGCTTCACAAAACTTGTCTAAGAGCATTATATAGAGAGACATAAAGCAGTATAGCATAGTACTCTGTGTCTGTTCACAGCAAACTTTTACAACAGAGACAAGCCTGAGCTATAATTGCAGAGTCAAATAATAGCAAACCAGTGGAAGGTTTTGACCTAGATAAAATACTTCCTCTTGTGGACCCATTTCTGCACCACATTACCACATGTACCTGGGTTGTTTTGCTTGGGGCTTTTTTCCCTTTTTCCTGAATGAAGTGATGTCTGTATGATCCTGAGACCAGGTTTCTGCCAGTCTGAACCCCAGGGTATGAGGCATAATACAGTGCTTTGAAGTAAACAGTATTCAAAGAATACCATACTCACAGCATCTAAACAGGGATTTTTAGAGACTGTGGCTCTCCTGCTCTGCTCAATTCCCCCCCCATTCACCCACATCTGAAGCTGCAGTGTTCTGTGGTAGGGACCTGCAGCCCTCTTCCTGGGGAATGGGAGATGCATTAGGCAATGATTTTTGAAAGCAGTTCAAGATTTCATCTGCATTTTCCATGTGCTATTGTGTGCCTGCCTATCTTTCTCTTTTGCTGACTGTCCTTATTGTAGTGAAGAAGTTCTTTTCATGAGACTGTGCAGGATAAAGCCTCTTGGCAGAAAGCTGTTAAGATCCTGGGAGTGATGTTCTCTTTTCTCCATCCCCTTATTTCTGACAGGGAAGTCTTACACCATGATTGGGAAGGATGACTCCATGCAAAACCTTGGCATAATCCCTTGTGCCATCTCCTGGCTCTTCAAGCTGATTAACGAACGCAAAGAGAAGACAGGAGCCCGCTTCTCAGTCCGAATTTCTGCAGTTGAAGTGTGGGGGAAAGAAGAAAATCTGAGAGACCTGTTGTCAGAAGTGGCTACAGGCAGCCTGCAAGATGGCCAGTCCCCAGGTGTCTACCTTTGTGAAGACCCCATCTGTGGCATGCAGGTGAATCCAAGGTTCATTTTACACTGAAACCAGCAATATAGGGTTTTTTTCTTTATTTTTTTTTTTTTCCCCAGCTATTGAGAAGGTTCAAATTCAAGAACTACCCCGAGCACTGAGTTTATAGATTTGAAAGTGTTTACCAAGAACTTTATGACCTGCAGCTGCAGGGCCATCTGCTCTTCTGGCCTAAATATTTGTACCTCTGGTATAACTGATACTGAGTAGGTGCTTGTGTTTGCAATAAAATGTGAAAACATTAAATGCAAACAAAAAATTCACCTCATTCTTAAAAATATATAAAAAATGAAAGTGTGATCTCTCTTTTCTAAAACAACAAGATAAAATATTTACAGTACTGCATGAATAGCTGGAGGCCATTAATGTGGCTGTTTATCTCTTTATAAACTACATTATTTATAGCATTTGCATTAGCAATGTTGTAGGAAGCATTAATCACTACTTATTAATTGCTGCCAAGAAATAAATTCCTGAGCTGGGCAAGCCAAGAACAACTCAAACTCTCCTCAGGTTTGGAGGTTTAGCAGGAATGAGTAGCTGGCTCATGTCTTTCCTAGGCAACTACTAGAAAGTCTCAGCAGCCCTATTTCCTCTTCTTCTTTGGTTTGAGGGGAAGAAAGGCCTATTCTTTAATTTTGCTGTCTGTGAGGGAGTAAATCTGAATTTTGTATGAGTAGATGAAGAGGGAGGAAACCACCATGATGAAGCTTGAATACATTCTTTCAACCTTAAAGGCAAAGGCTGTATCCGTCGAGAACCACCAGTCTTAAGGGTAGGGAATGGAGAGAGACAGGAACAGATCCACCTGGTCATGTACCCTATTTCCAGCTCCAAGAATCTAGAAATCATGATTCACATCCACAGAAGTAATGAATTGTGAGATTTTTAATAGCAAATAATAAGTTTTGTGGTTTAGCTCTTCGTGGTTCAAGCCTTTTAGTCATACTTAGATCATATTTTTCATTCTTCTCCATTCTGCCCAAGGACTACAAAGTTGTGTCTTGATCTTACATAACAGTCAGGGTTCTCATTCTCACTGAATTCCTGGCTTTAGTGCTTAATGGAATACTTACGCTATCACAAGAGGTCTGATCCTCTGGTATCCAGTAATGGGTGCGCTCTAGAGAATGGGAAGCTTGAGTCTTCACAGCTCCTGTTGCAGTGATAGACCAGTTAAGATCTGAAGTAGTTCTAATATACATATGTTACCAATGTTATGTAACTGTGCAACAGCTAGGCTCTCCTTAACACTTAATTCTTTACTGAGGTATTTAAGCACAATAGCAATAATAAAGATCCCATTATTGTCACTTATTTTCATACAGATACACATAGAACAGCTATATAAAAATGAATTATTTTAGATCAGTGGGGACAAGGTCGCTTCAAGAGACATCTTTGTATCTCTGCAATGTAAAATACTGAATTAAATTGCAAGAATAAAGGCCTTTTTATGTATATTTACAAGACAGCGACGTTCTGGAGTCATGTGTGCTGCACCTGAATCCTCAAAATCCTCAGATGAAGGGAGGATATTACTTTATAGCCATACAGATATGCGAAATCAGCAGTGTATAACAAATGAATAATCACCATATGTCATACTGTCTGTCATTGGGCCTTTCCAAGTCTGCGTATTTTCTTGTTGCTTACATTAGTGAGATCAGCCCACAGACTGGCCTGCCTTCTGCTTCCCTTGTTAACTCCTTCCTGCCTGCCCCACTTCCTCTTTCTAGAGGGACCTTAGCCTTCATCTGTGTCACCCCATCGTACGCACAGCCCTGGCTTTATCCCTCCTCGGGCTAATTAATGGTCACAAGGACAAGACAGAACTATCTTTTTCAAGAGAACTTCTAATAGTATTACATAGCAGGGTAGCAAACCCTGAGAATGGGAGTTCCTTGTTTTTATTCCAGACAAGTCTATCCTATGGGCTGTGGGTCAGCTCGGCATACTGACAAAACTGATGCCATCAGATTGCACAGTCACATGTCCCTTCCACAGACAAACTAATCCTAGGCGACAGGAAACATGCATGCATTCCTCCTGTTATGGGGGGTTAATAATATCTGCCCTCTGATGCTGTCTATCACTTTGGAGAGATAAGAGCAGACTGGTGACTGGGATTGAGGTCGCAAATGTGAATGTATGTACATTACCTACCTTGTTCCATTTTATGGATTGCCCTGGCTCATGAGGAGGTGCATAAGTTTATGTACGAAGGGACAAGAGAAAGGCTTCTCTTCTCTGCTGCTCTCCACATGCTGTGGGGCTGAACACAAATTTCAGTCATGTTTTTTTCCCAGATTTAGCTGTGGACTGCTCTCTTCAAACACTTTCTGAAGAGTAACACATAGTCCTGTCCTTGCCACTCTTCACCAGCTGTTGAGTTTGGAATCAGCATGTCTTCCACACTTTTTTTTTCCACTTCTAACCATCAGAAAGCCATGGTGATTGCCAGAGCCAGCAATGTAGGAGGAAAAAAAAAAAGGTGGTAAAAATAAAATAATGAATAAGCAAAAATGACTTAAAATTCTGGAAAAGGGAAGGAACAAATTTATGCGTGTGTCCTGCCCATAGGATGGTTTCTGGTTGCTGGGGCTTCTGTCTAACGGCTGCCACCAGAGGTACCCCAAGTGAGAAACCTCCAAAGCCTGGATTAAATTGTGGTGCTCCTGAAGGACATGGTATTGCCACTGCTAGTGTCAGAAGGGTCTCATTCCATCAGACAACTCCTTTTTTGTCCCATCAGAAGCCAATGCACCCAAAGTGTGTATTGAGTTTGGGAAGTTCTCTGGAAGTGTTGACCTGTGAGGGGGTTTCTAGGTCATTTCTCCCTTGTATTAACTGCAGCTTCAGAATCAGAGCGAGCTCCGTGCCCCTACGGCTGAGAAAGCTGCCTTCTTCCTCGATGCCGCCATCGCTTCACGTCGCAGCAGCCAGCGGGACTGCGATGAAGAGGATCACCGCAACTCTCACATGCTCTTCACTCTGCACATCTACCAGTACCGCATGGAGAAGAGCGGCAAAGGAGGAAGTAAGCTATTCTTTTGCTCCCTTCTGTCTCCTCCAAGCCTTCCTGGAAACTAGCTTTAAACAGCCCATTAACCGATATTCCTTAGTGGTGAAAATTAGCAGAGTTCTCCATTCAGCATGGGGTGGGGCCAATCATACCAGCCTGTCCATCTGTCTGTTAAAGACCCACCAAAGGCCATTAAAGGCCATTGAGGATTTTTACTGTCACTTGTCAATTTAGTTGCTGTTGTGGAGATCCTAACAGTCCTCAGCACTCTCTGGCTCTCTGTATCTGAAAAAAAAGTGCTTTTCAGATTGGCTGTTAGTATTATCTTTACTGATAGTGTTGAGGTCATGGATTAAAACATTGTGGTAATGGGAATTCCTTGCCACCCTTACGTTAGCTGTTCCTCTTCTGCATCTAAACAAGGCAGTGTGTGTGTAAGGTGATTTTGGTACTCCATAATCTGTACCTTTTCTGGGAGATTCATAATATTTTAGTTGCTGGCCTGACTACATGTGCACAAGGACTCTCGTGGCTCTGGACTTTTCAGATTGACTTGCTCCTTCTCTTTGCCATTGATGCTTTCACTGGCTTTTGTCTTTACTTCCATCTCCCACTTGTAAATGAGGAAAAGATGCTTCCGTGTCTACCTACATATTTCTATTCTTTTCAAAGGTTTTTTTTTGTCCTGCACCATTCATATTTTTTATTATATTTATCTACTGTTTCAAGTCTCTCAAATTGTTTATAACTGCAGATATACAGAGGGATTTTTTTTTTAGCAAGTTCCAATGATAAAAAGATTTGTATACCATCTGAAGCGCCCTCACCAAAAAAGAAAATTTTCACATTAATATTCTTGGTTTTTTAAATAATTAGTTTTTACAGAGAAAAAAGATGTTTGTTTGAAAGACACCAGAGACCTCTGCTTCTTTAAATTTGTGAGCTTAAGCAATTCTGCAGAAGTAGCATATGTTTCAGCTCCTGGCTCTTCATAGGTTATTTGTAATAAGGAATATATTGCAAGCTGTGATGTGTAGTGGGTGAACACCACCACAGTATTAATGGCTAATGTTTGATTGGAGAAAACTTACGTGGGCTGTTCTTGAAAAAACAGAAAGTTGCTCTAAATGGAAATGCAGTTTGCATGTGTTTAAGTAATAACTGCAGTGGAATTGGCAAGCAGAAATCTCAATTAACTAAAGGTTTATTAATTAACCACCATGCGGTGGAAAGGAAGACTGAAAGCTCAAACAGACTTGTTCACATGAATTAAGATGGCTGAATTTGACGGAATTATTATTAATTTTTTTTACTGCATGCGGGTACATGTACACACAGTTCTTTTCTACTATTTTCAAATGCAATTAATAAAAGGAAAACCAGAAATGTTTTCCTGTGGCTATAATGACACATTTTTAATAAAGGAAGGCACGGATTATAATATGGCACGCTTTGCCCACTGCCTTTAGTTATACCTTTGTCTTATGGCAATGCCGCCTCCTGTCTTCAAGTTCCCACATCTGAGTGGTCTCACAAGCCAGACAGGGTAAGATCTCACTGATAATTGAATGAGAGGGGAGTTCCAGCTGCTCAGGGAGGGCGTCTAGTGGTTATCACTGTCTCCTGCTGTAATGAAGGACTTTTCTGAAAAAACCCACATGAAGGTAGTAGAGATGTATAGGTTCTAGTAACAGGATTAAAAACCAAAACAAACCAAAACAAAGAAACCCAGCTTCTAGAGGAGAAGAGGTTAAAGGGCTGGGTAATGTATGATTTTGGTAAAAAATGACTGAGAATAACACACTGGTACTGTACTTACCTCCTTGTTAGAGTCATTACCAGGGATGTCATGAAGCAGGCCTCATACCATTGAAATAAATGGCATAGTGGCAAAACTGTCACAGTCATTTTTCAGCTGTCAGCTCTGCAAAGTCTCTGTGGCCATACACAAAAACAAGTATGAGGATGGTCCACTTCTTTTCTCTATAGTTGCCAGGCATATTAGTGGAGAACTTGCCAAGCAAATAGCTTCATTTTCAGCTTAAGCAAGTGGATCTGCCATCCTAGAAATCTATTACTTGTAAATTAAATAAGAAGGAAAGATCAAGTAATTTCTCTTATTCTGGATTTCCTCAACCCATGTAATAGGACTATGTGTGGAAACAATTTTGAAGGGCAATGATCTTTCATTTTCTTTTGTTTCCCCAATGTCTGGTAATTCTAGTAACAGAAAGATTTATTTAATATAATTCAGTAAAGTCACCTGCAGTCATTTTCAGTAGCAACTAAACATATTTCTTTGTTTTTCTAAGGAAATCATTGGGGGATACTCAGAAAAGGTAATTTCAACCTCCTGAGGGTAGGAATCTTAGAGGACTTGGGGATTCTGAAGTCTAAGAGTTTTAAGGACTTGTAAAGGGGAGGCAAAACCCCTCCATAAGCAGTTCAGAGGAGGTGAAGGTGCACCTGTCTGAATGGTTCCCCAGGGAAGCCTGACTTTCTGCAGCAAGTGAAATGTGAGAAGTATCCCACCACTTTGCACCACTGAGTGTATAGTGGTGAAACTTCTATGGAGATGTTTAATGGGTTGTCATATAAGATTTGGACTGCTGCAGCATCTTGCATGTCTAGCCACCAGCATTAATCAGACATTCATTCTTCACTTCTGTTCCTTGATACTCAGTATGACTTAACTGATATCACAGGATAATTTAATACATGGAAGTGCTGTGTTGTCTAATACTTTATATAGCTGAAGAACTCACAGGATTTAAAAAATGCAGAAGTTCCTGTACTTTAACAAATGTTGACAGAGATGCTGGCTACAGTTTTGGATCATTATTCTCAAACCCCATAGCATAAATCACTTTCACAGGAAAAGTCTTCTCTTTTCTTTTTTCTTCTCCTTTTTCTTCTTTTTTCCTTTTTTTTTTTTTTTCTCTCTGCTTTATTTTTTTTTTTCATCTTCTCATCTTTTTTCTCTTTATTCTTGTTTCTTTTTTCTTTTATGATGAAAATCCTGGAATTTTATTGTTGTTCATTTTAATTAGGTATCACCTACAACAGAAACAGAATTATAGAATTGTATATAACACATTCTAAGGAGAGTATTGTAACATGCAAGGCACCACATAGAAAGACTAAGCACTGAGTCCTGTCTTTTTCAGTGCTTACAAAACAAAGTATCTTTCTCCTTATTTTTTCAATGTGGGTTAACATGTTTTAAGTTACAGCTAATAGTTATATATACCTTTAGTAGCTGTATGTTTTCTACATTTACATGCATTTGCTTTTCTATCAGCAAATCTACAAAATTATATGGCTACATATCACTTTTTTGTCAATATGTAGAAGTTTTGCAAGTGTCTTCCTCACATCTGTATGTATATTTATTTCCTTCTACCTCCTATGGCACTTACAGGCCTGTATAGCACATGGTAGCACAGCTCCTGAATGCAGAGTCACTGAACAAAAATGCTTGTGGATGATAAGACATTTCCAAAGCAATTTAATGTACCTAGAGGACTCTTGTCTTAGAGCCCCATCATGTAGTTGTTCCCATCGCCATCTCTGCTCGTGAACTGGTCTTCCCTCACTGCTAATCCTTTTCTTTAACAGATGCATAAGTTGAAGTGTTGTGTCAAAATGGCTGTGAATTTACTTGCAGAGAGGTAAAACTCAGATGTGGAAGTATCTCTAGTCCTGTTCAAGTTATGTTTGTGTCCTTAAGTAATGCGCTTAACTTTTGAGTTAAGATCCTATGAATAAAACTGCCTTTTCCCACAGATTGCTTCTAAACTAACTTTTGAGAACAGGGAGGAGTGCTCAAAGATCAAGTGCAGAAAAGAAAAAAAAACCCAGCTAGGAAATTGTCTGGAAAAAGGAGAGATATAGAAGCACTTCCATGAAGTCTGCATAGTCCCCATCCTGTGTTTTTAAGGAAACATAAGCATTTAAAGAAAGCAAATATTTGTTAATTTTGGTGTTTCAATGGCAGCGTTTTTTCACTTTAAAGGTAATGTGTTGATACAGAGTAAACCAGAAAAAAAACATAAGGATCCACTGCCAGTTTTACAGGAACTATTTTCAGAACAGAGTAGCTTGTCCACAGTCTGTTACCTGATAACCCGATACTGATACCTCATTATCTGATAACAATCCGCTACAGTTTTCATGGCAAAGCTTTTCTTAGCCCAAATGAAAATGTAAATATATATAGACTTAAAGCAAAGTTGAACATCCTACAGACGCCGTAGGTTCTTCTGAAGATCCAGTAATCAAGATGGAAAAGGTAGGAGAAGCTACCACAGGATCGCTGCACACCAAGCAGGAATTCCCAGCCTGTAGTTTTCTGGACAGAGGAGCAGTAATGACAAAAACGGCACTAACTTGGGTACAGGCTAATGGAGCTATATTTAGGAAGAAAAGGCACAGTGATGACTCTCACAGAATTAAACCTGCAGGAGGGGGTGAGTACTGAAACTCTCAACAGTTATTAAGCAAAAGCAATGTACAGCAGTAAAGGCTGACACTGAGTTGAGAGGATCCTTACGGTTTGTGAACTAAGAAAGGTTTCTGGATTGTTTCCTCTTTGGAAGTCGTGGTGAGTCTTTTACTTTTCTGGGAAGCTGCTTTTGGAGGCGCACACTAACTGTTTGCTTTCTTTATCCATGGCAGTGTCTGGAGGTCGCAGCCGCTTGCACCTTATTGACCTGGGTAGCTGTGTGAAAGTGCTCAGCAAAAACAGGGAAGGAAGCTCTGGCCTCTGTCTCTCATTGTCAGCACTGGGCAATGTCATCCTCGCCCTTGTCAATGGAAGCAAACATATCCCGTACAAGTAAGTGGTATTCTGTGTTGCACTTAATGAGAACCTCTGGGTCTGAGGCAGACTTGGGGTAATCAAGGAGACAGTCTGCTGGGGCTGGTGCAACCTTCTTCAGGTGCAGCAAATCCTGCCTAAGGTTCAGTGACACCTGATCTAACCTTACATCTGGTAGTTGCACTGTATTTGGCACTCACGTTTCAAAGGAGGAAGCTTGTTGAAATAGGACATTTCATGTCTTAAAGATCTTGAGGGTCAAAGTTCAGCACCGTAGGATTGTGTTTTCTGGGAGTGTTCTAAGATTTTTTTAATGTTTCAAAACATTTGAGAACCAGTTCTATGTTTGCTCCGCGGAGACAAATGGTGCTGCCATAAGGCAGTGCTACAGAGAAAAATACTTTGCTGCTCATTGTGCAGTGTTTAGTTTCTTGAAAAAGTGTGTCACAATGAGCATGCATGTATGGCATGAGATCCTTTATGTGATCCAAGGTTACTTTGCATTTTATTCTTGTGTGGTTTGAATCTCAGTGTCTTGCATTCGTGAAAAAGAAGTATGCCCTATTTGTCACACTAGACAAGTGGCATTTGCTACTGCAGGTAGCTTCTGGGAAATTAGAGGAATTACTCACCTAGTGGGTATGTTTTGTACTCATTTCTCTTCATCGTTGTCTCACCCCATTTGTCATGTGTGCAGGTCTGAAAGCAAGTTTGGATTCATTACCCAACCCAGGCAGTCAGACAGCCTTCCTATTGAGAAGTTTCTGATTTTGTGAGCGGCATTGCTTTTCTCTAGCCTAAAGCCTATGGAGTAGCAGCTAGCATTACAGGAACGGCTTACATTAGTATCTTGTAATCGAACTGCTAATGAGTGTCACCAATCATGAAGGACATGTATATGAGATCTGGAGTTAGGAACAACAGGATTACATAAAAACCAAACCAAGTCATTTACATAGCATATTTCAGTACATACATTTTACTCTTTTGGTCATTTTAAAGACTGCAAGCATCATAGTTTTCTCATGTTCATTCAAGATTGCAAAGTATTGACAAGTTTTACTACTTTGGTTTTGTCTTCATTTTGGAAAATAAAGATGACCTGAAATGGGTTATAATTTTATTTTTCTTCTAATGTTTATTTTCCAAAATTACTTGGCACTCTGGGCTTAAAACGTGCTCTCTGGAAATATTCCTGCAGCTCAGTTTGGACTGGAATTCAGTGAAGGGCCAATCAAACTTGTACATTTAAACAGTCATTAAATGTTTTATAGATCATGCACTTCATCATAATGTCAAGATAGCTTAAACTCTGTACTTCAAAAGTGTGCCTCAAACCAGCATCTCCTCTTGAATTCATTCCTGTAAGAGCAGGTATTATAAATACAGAAAAGTGGTTGGTCATCTATAAATCAAAGGCAATGTATTTCTTTCTAAAGACAGCTTTAAAAATGTAATTTGAAAAACATACTGGCATATTTTGGAGCAAATTCTGTTTGCTTCTTGCCAACAAAAGTCCAGAAAGCAATTTTTTCCAAATGTGATCTACTTATGAGCAATGTAGATAAGAATCTTGGTGGCTGTCTGCATACAAATGTTTTTTGCTCAGTGATCCATTAATACAGTTGTATATGACTCTTTGGTGGAGAAGAGAGGAAGGAGGGGTGGGTGGGTGTGCTTCACTGTTAAGAGACTGAGCATCCCATGGTCTGATGTGATGTATGTTCAGCAGCACCTCTTGTTTAGTGCAGCGGCTATCTGAGATAATTTCCTAGCTGAGATAATTTCCCTTTCTTTAGGAGTGTTCTCTTTCACTGTTAAAAATAAAATTAAAATTTTGTTAACTGCATCTTTTGAGTGGGACCAAAAGAACCGAAAGAACAGAGGTGTTTCCTTGTGTGACAGCACTGCACACTGTGTGTGCTCTCAGAGGATTTCCATAGAGCAGCAGACGAAATGGAGCATCTTTTCTTCATCTGAGCTATCAAACAGCCATTAAGTATTTTATAGCAGCCTTTCAGTAGGCACTGCATAGCTTCCTGGGAGCCCAGATACTTATGATTTCATAGGCATCAGGTTTTCTCATACTGTAGAAATTTAGTTTTCTAAACTCTGAGAGGCTGCAAGCTCGTAAGATCCCTTCAGCTCTGTATTCAGCTTTATCTCTGCAGGTAGTAGCTGTAGGAAAAAGCTTGTTTGGTTTCATAGCTGGTACAAGCAGATGCTACTGCATTGCCTTTAGTGGGCTGTGTGTTTATACCAGAGATGAATTTCCCTCTCTGCCTGCAGTCTGCAAAAAACACATGCTGCTTTTCAGCTCATAGTGCCTTTTTTTGTTTGTTTTTATTACCCATAAAGCTAAGCCTTGGAAGCCATTTATTTGGAATCTTCCTCCCTTGGGAACACCACCACCCACCCGTATTTTGGGAATGGTACACGGATTGACACTAGCTTCAGCAGGAACTTGTTTACTAAAAGTTGTAAGAAAGTAATGTAGACATTCTCAGACATCAAACAGTGCAGGATGATATGGTTTGGGGTCTTGTCCTGCATTTAAGTTAAATTCAGAAGAATGGGTAATCTTTGTAACGGACAACCACATGCAGCTAGTGAGTGACCAGACCATGAGACCTCTGAGTTTGTGTCTTTCGTGTATGTACTTACAATCTTTCTATTATCTCTCTCAGTGGATTCTCTCTTTGTCACTCTTAATATCCAGACCTATTCTGAACCTTACTAAGCACATCATCCTGTCATGGTATGAACCAGTGAGGTCCTCCAGCTCAACATGTTATATAAAAAAAGAATTTTTACTTTGATGTAACTATATTGCCGGTTAATTTCACCAGTTTCTTTTGCTCTTCAGTTATGAGAAAATCCCTTAAAAGACTGGACAAGAATTATTTTCTACACAGGAACATCAAGTATCTTCATAAAAATTGGGAAGGGGCCTCTGCAAGCCCAAAGAAGAGACAAGGAGTCAGCTCCTTCCCTGAGCAAGTCTGATGAGGCTCAAATCTGCTCTGTAAGGAGAGTTTTGCTAAGTGGCAGTAATTGTTAGTGCTTTTTTCTTTCCTTCCTTTTGAAGACCATTTCAGCTTTACATTAGTGCTGTGTTGTCTGCCTCTGATTTCCAAGATAAATGTGGTTTAAATCTTCAAATGAATACCCATTTACACAAACTCCAGATACTGGTTTGTATAGCTCACTATTCAAAAATTACTCCAGTTGCTAGGCAACAAGGGTGGTGATAATTCATAGTAATGCTGTTTTGGAAATAATCATTTTTATACATTTTAATGACTATGAGAATGTAAGAAACTGTTTAGGAAAGTGCAAGTCTGTATGAATTTCTCTTTTAGAAAATGTAGCTTGTTTTATTTAATAGGCTTTCCTCTTAATTGCTATCCCAATGTGTTAATGATTCTGGAAGGGTCCTGTATTTTGAACTGTATGCTTAAGCTCATCCAAGGAAGGAATCTAATCCATAAAATAGATGTGTGTGAGTCAAAAGAATAGATTTTATTCTTGGAACTTCCGCTTCCCTGTCATATGGTTGCAGTTTCTCCCAGATCTTACATGCTGGTATTGTTTTTTTTTAATTGTATATGTAGAAAATAAAATGGTATTAAGTGACTGGTGCAAGGTTGCACAAGAGGCTTAGTGGCAGAGCCACCATGTTTTAAGATCTAATCTGATGCTTAAATCATGGGCTAATCCATTCGTTCTTTCTTCATGACCTTTGGAAAAGAATTTATTTCTGTATTTATTTATTTATTCCCATTTATAAAACTGAGCTAGAAAAGAATTGAAGTAGGACTTTGTAAAGGGCAGTCAGAGTTGACAAAAACCACTTTAACTACTGCTAAAATTCTGAGGATTCTGTTAGCTTCCTCCCATACACACACACTTTTTTTAGAGTTAAGGACTCACATATGTGGTCCTAATGGGATGCAAAATCTGAATATTTTTTAAGGGTAGATTATTATTGCTTTAAAGTAGAAAGCAGAAAAGGGAAAGTGTTTTATTATAATATTGTGGTGTAAAAGATGAGCCTAAAGAATATGCTCTATATTGGATATTTTCTTTAAATTGATAGTTAATTATTGGAGTAAAAATGAAAATTAGATTTGGTTGTATCCAATAATTCAGATTCTTCTCTTGGTTAAATGGGTGTTGTCTATCTGCAGTCTTTTCATCTGTGTATACAAATGTGTGTGAAGAGAACTAGTGTCCCAGCTGTCTTTCATTTATACATCTTCCCTTTGCATTTATTGCATGAATAAGATTATTGTTCTCAGAAGAAACATCAGTGAAAACTTTCCAGAAAGAGACAAGGAAAGCTCAGAACCAGCTCACAATATAATTCTTGTACAACGACTACTACTGGTACTAGAGATTTTATCCTTATTTACAACTCATACTGTCTTAGTTTTGTGGGATTCACACAGCCATGTTTGCTTACTAGGCCTGAGAATTTAATGCCAGAATTGAACTATATGCCCAGTAAGCAATCTGTTCAGCTGTTGCCTAAAATAATTTCTTTTTTTAATTGAGGGATTTCAATCACTTTTGCTTTACACTGCTGCATCCCGTAGTCTTCTGTTTCTAGCTTTTGCTTCACACTGCTGCAAACCGTAGTCTTCTGTTTCTTGCTTTTGCTTCTCCTTAATGAGAACGTGGTAGAAAGACCACAGAAAGCCTCATAAAAATTTGGTGCTGCTTTTGGAATCCCCTCTCTTTCTGTCTTAATTTAGTATTGAATGTATTAGAAGCAGTGGATGAAGTGGAATTTTGCTGGTTTACTTGTGGAAATGTGAGAGCAGAAGGGGAGATAAAAGAGTGAAAATGGGGACATGAATGACAGCTGAAACAGAATCCCATGACTGGGAAATGGCCCAAAATGGATGGGATAACTCCCTCTGAGAGGCACTGAGATGTGTACAGACAGCAATCCACAGAGAAGAACTGGGAAGCAAAGGAGAAAAAGAAATGAGCCAATTAAAAAAAAATGAATAAGCCTAAGAAATATTCCTGAATGATCCAATTGTAGCAGAGTGGTCAGTAGAGATTTTTTAATGTGAAATAGTTCCTAATTAGCTATCAAAACCAGGACCTGCTCAGAAATAAAAGTTTTTCATGATCTTGGCAGCTAGGTTGTATAGAACAGAGCCTTGGCTAACAGACACTGAAGCCATTTGAGCAATGCCATGTTATATACCAGCTGAGGACCTGGCTTTAGGTGCATGCTCTTTGACACTAGCCAGAGCACTTTGGCAACGTGGAAGAGCAACACAGGTGCCAGCAAGAGTGCTGAAACACTGTCGTTGTGGATATAATGAGGGCTTGGAGCATCTGGCAGTTACTTTCACCTTCGGGGTGACTTTCACCTTCTGTAGCTGACAGATTTATTGGGTTGAATTTCTGACAATTTTCTTGTTTATTCCAGGAAACTACATAAAATAGATGGACTCAGGGATGCACAGTCTGTGAATGTAAGAATGCACAGTCTGTGAATGTAGAGTAATTTAATCTGCAACTCAGTAGCATAACAGATTTTGCATGCTCCAGCAATCTCTGTCATAGGGTTTATCAACAATGCATTTTTATTGTAGAATGGTTTATACAGCTGATAGTGCAGATTTGAGCTTTATCTGCACATGTCTTACAGTGGTGTGTTTCATCATCAAGTTAATGAGAGATAGTAGACAAAATCCTCAAAGAAAGCTTTGGTAGAGGTTCCATTCCCCATCTCAGTCCTGCCAGATTGGCAGCATGATAATAATTAGAGCAGAGGTGTCTTTAAGCATGTGTAGTGGATGGAAGTGTTGCATTCGCTGAGCCTGATCCACTGTCATGTAGACCTCAGTTGACACAACTCCATTCTGCACAAGTGTTCAAGTGGCAAGAATCAGGCCTCATGAGCTAGCTCTTTTAATGCTCTCTGAACCACTCCACGAGTTACTGCTTTACAGACACTGTGATGAGCAAATGATGATGTACTGCAAAGTGAAATGAGAAGGGAAGTGCTTGTGGCTTATACTCAGATTTAATAGCAATTGCTAATTGCATTTAGATAGTTGTTTCTATCAGTATTAGGTAGCTGCCTTGTGGAAGGACACTGCTTTGGTCCTTGGCCAGCACAGACATGACTGCTAATGAGCAAGCAATCCAATCGCATACAGTAATTGCTGAAATATAACTTGAGTGGGACCCAAATAGGCCATTGTGGTGATTTCATATACAAATGAATCTGTACTTAATTCATTAAAATACCATTTTGAACCTTCAGTCAGGATATGCAGCGGTTTATTCTCACCTGTTTCACAACTGGCTCAGGCTCAATTGAACATTAATACATATTCTCTCATGGAAATGTGATGATAATTCATTTCATGTTAAATTGAACAATTTTTAAATAGTCATATTCTTGCAATAATTAGCTCTTGTGCAATGCAGCAGATAATCAAAAAGCATGTAGTAATATTTATTAACCTTACTTCATGGTTTTGCTTATCTCAAATTTCTTGAATAGTTGCATATGGATATGATCTGTGAAATTAACTTTCATTTTCCTACTGATCCTTTTTTCCCTGCACAAACCCAGTGTGACTCAGGGCAAAGGAGTAGAGACATCCTACTGCAGACAACCAAAGAAAATAGCTTTTTTTATTATAATTATAATGAGATGAAGTGGCAAAATAATTTCTTATCCTTAAGTAATGAGAAAGAGGAATAAAAACTTTAAAGCATGGTAAGAGATCCCTGTTAGTGGAATAACTTCCCAAGAGCTAACGTGAATGTTTCATTGTTAGAATAATTTAAAAGCAAAGTAAACATGTAGCTAACAAATATTAATTAACAGTTATATAATGAACAGTTACAGACTGGTTAGAGGCTAGGTTTATGCAATTTAAGCATGTTCTGGGTTTGAATCTTTGACAGTTTTCAGTAGCAGTATTTGCACTTTGATAACGTCTTCATCCACGTTTGGCAGGTGTTTGCACACACCGTGCAGTCATACAAATAATAAACCATGTTCTAGTGTGTCTATTAGAATCTCCTCTGCTTTTAGGAGTTTGAAAACCAGCAGTTGCCTGGATTGTTGTATTTGGATGGCATCAAAGGAATCCAGGAAGTCTCAGCAGTGTCTCTCTCAAGATTACCCTAACAGGGATAGGGGATGTCCAGTCCATTATTTCTATGCCAGAAGATTTAACTCAGTTGACCACTTTTATTCCTTCATCTTTTCTTTTTTTATCCTCTCTTTCTGATGAATTGCAAAATCAAATTTTTCCAGTGCTTGATTCAATCCTCAGTGTAAGTCAATGGAAATCTTTTTATTGGGTTTTGGCTTAAACACACAGATTAGGAAACATGCTTATATCTAATTAGATGAGATAATCCTCAAATCCTTGCTAAGGGATATTGTATACTCTATTTCATGTTCAGTATTTGATGACTAACAGCTTATTTGTGGAAAGCATGTGGTTAAGTGTTACCTAGTGTTGCGTTTATTTGGAATAGGAAGAGCTGTAATTGATGGAATTGATGAATGTGAAAACTGGAAATTTACAATCATCTATTGACTGTTGCAAATGGGTCTGTGACCATGAATTTGGAGCTTAAAAATGTTATACAGGAATTTGCCATATAAATAGGGATTTGTGACTACTAAAGTGGCACAAGTAGGACTATTTGATTTTCCACCACATTGAATCTTTCTTCATACTCTTTCTTTTCTTGGACTCTGTTTAATCTCTGTTTAATAG